>VZRJ01012176.1:88672-111709 GCA_013397565.1 Ptilonorhynchus violaceus | reverse complement strand
TGGGGAGTGAGGCCAGCTGCCCCTGCCAGCCCCCTGGGGCCGTGGGCCTCTGGCCCGGGGGTGGTGGGGAAGCCTCTCCCTCTCGTGGGTCAGCAGGCAGCAAGGGAGCAAGAGAGGAAGTGAGAGCAAGTGCTGCATCACTTCCTAAGTGGTTTTTACAACATTCCTTTCTCAGAGACGTCACATGAACACTAAGTGGCTCATAGAACCTGTTTTTAACCAATCAAATTTGCCTTACACTGGGTCAAACCATGACAACTACTCAGAGTTTAGTCACTCATCAGAAAAAAGATATTTGGGAGGAAAATTCAAAATATAAGATTGACCATCTCCACATTGGTCTGGAAAGGTCCACCAAAAAGACATTTCCTGGTCAGAGTTAATTGCATGAAAAGCTCTTCTATGTCTTTTCCACTTCGATCAGACACCACACAGGGTGTGGGAGGAATTTCATCAGCTGTCTAACGGTATTGCAGCACCTCCAAGAAGCAGGTTCATGTGAACCATCAGGTGAAGTTACTTTCACCTCCATATTTGCAGGCCTGCAGTAAGCCCATACCAGTCAGAGCAGGATGAAGTATATTATGTTATTCCATCCTTTGGTTTAAAGACAAAATACCTTTACAATCCCATCAAGTAACTCTATACTAACCACGTATAGAGTTAGTAGAAACTGTAGAATAGAAACTGTATTGCTTGCAGACACATATAAATACCATTAAAGAGCATCTGACTTCGGAAATTTCAAACACTGAACGTCAGATGATGTTAAAAGGTTGACGGTGGGGCCATTCCTCAGCTTTGCTTGATTTTTGCTAGTTTTTAATCTTCTTGTTTAAAAAAAAAAGTTAAATAAATGTCTCTGATAGCAGTAGGATTTATATAAATGTAATTCCAAGAAAAAATAACAGAAATTATTAAAATGAAACAGAATGGACAATCAACATCCACTTTGTGATAAAAGCAGAATCCTCAAGGTTTTGAAATGGTCCAAGTTACCTAAACCAAGTGTTGGTCAACTTTCTTAGGTCTTGCTTTGTTCAAGGATGGCTGTGAAAACTTAATTCAAAACACACCTTACCTCTCTTTTGGCCGTCAGCACTAGGTCTATGACAAACTTGCCTTTTATGGTGTTTGATGACTTCCATAATTTTCAGACCTCAACACTGTAAGTTAATTCAAACTGGCCAGCTGTAAATCTGCCACAAAGTATTTTTAATATCACACAGTATTTAAAAGAAAATATAAAATAAAAATTCAGCTCAAAATAAGTCTAAGAACATACTCCCATGGAGGATGTGAACAAGTCTAAGAAATTTCTATCCAAAATTATTTTCATACCCGAAGTTTTCATAACAGTTTCACAAATTTGGGACACATTTCCAATTTTTTATTTATATAACAGAATTGGCCAGAGTAGATTCAGAAGAGCATTCTGAAACATGCATCTCTTCATTGTCTCTCCTATCTCTCTCAACTGAATAATTATCTAAGAAAAAATGCATCAGAAGTTCATCACCTAGATTAATTGAATATCTAATAAGAGGTCTTACTCATGAATGAAATTTTGTTACCTAAATTACACAAAAATGTGAGACCAATCATTGCTGTTCTGTTTCACAACAGTTAGATCAAGCACTTGCTCCACAGATCCCTTGCTTCTTCACACACTGCTCATTCCATACACATATACAGCAAAACTCTTGGTTAGCGACTTTCTGTCTCAGCAAAATAAAACCCCAAGAGTGCAAGACAGATGAGATGAGTTGTACTCCAAAGCTTTTTTAAAGCATGTGTTTGAACTAGAAAGCAAAAATTGCGTGACATTTGAGGGATTTAACCAACATAAATCCCAAGGCAGCAGTTCAGAGCAACATGTTAATTTGACTGGCTATTTCAAAAGCAGTTAAATGGCAATAAGAATTAAATGCCATTGAACTGGAAGGGCATAACGGGCCTAAAAGATTCACTATTCCTTAGGGAAGGGAGTGTCCCCCCACTAAGTATTACAATAAAAATCTTTCAATTCAAAGGCACAGAATGATAATTCAACTGCATGGCACTTTTCTCTTGCATTCTACTAGCTGAAAAGTGATTGTCAGAGGATTTGTGGGGTCTGAATTTTGGCACCTGCTATACTACATGAATAATAAGTTCCATTTTCCTTTTTCAATGCAATACTAAAGGCCTGAGTATTGCTGCTGCTATGAGTCAAGTGTGAGCCACACTGGTTTACACTTGCTGACTCCTTGTATTGGGTTTTGCAAGAGTTTGATAACAAGTGGGGCTACACGGGTGGTTTAGCAAGAAACTGTGAGAAGCTTCTCTTATGTTAGAGCACATGCCAGCCAGCTCCAGGATGGGCCCAGCACTGTCCAAGTCTGTGCCCATCAGGGATGCTAGCAGTACCTCTGGGATAACAGTTAAGAAGGGGGAAAGTTATAGCACAGGAGCAATTGCAGCCAGAGAAGAGAGAAGTAAGAATATGTGAGAGAAACAGCCCTGCAGGCACCAAGGTCAGAAGATGGGGTGGAGGTGCTTCAGGCACAGAGATTCTCCTACAGCCCACAGTGCAGCCCATGGTGAGGTAGCTGTGTCCCTGAGGGGGGCCACAGGGGAACAAAGATCCACCTGCAGCCCATGGAGGACCCCCCACTGGAGCAGGTGAATGCCCAAAATACACTATGATTCTGTGGGAAGCCTACACTGGAGCAAGCTCCTGTCAGGACCTGTAGATCCGTGGAGAGAGGAGCCCACATTGAAACAGGTTTTCTGACAGGACTTCTGAGCCCATGGGGAACCCACACTGGATCAGTCTGTTCCTGAAAAACTGCAAATTCCACCAATATCTTTCCTGTTAAGCAAAATATTTGTACTTGTCTTTCTAAAAAGCATTATTAGTCTAGAAAGCACCAGCAAGAAAAATGCATTAACAAATTTCTAAGGTTAAACCATGTTAGGAGTAGCCAGATTTGGTAAATCAAAGAGTTATACCGTAGTTTCTCTCCTGGGATGCAGGTAAGTAACAAACTATACACATGGATCTCTACTAAGACATGGTTCCTTAGCATAAGCACTCTGGTATTGTATTCTGGGGCACAGACTCCTGAGAATAAGAGCAATGATAGTATCTATAAATCTGCATTCCCAAAGTTGACTGCAATACCCAAGAGCACCATCTTCCAGAGATGATACTTCAGAGAATAAGTGAGAAACATAATAGATAGCTAAATCAAAGGATAACTCAGCAACATAGCAACTGTCCAAGAAAATGAGGCATGCCCTTAGTTGGGAAATTATCCAAATATATTTTGTGAACTAAACCTGAAATAAATTTGCAAAAATTTATTCTAGTGAAAAATCAATGATTTTTCATATATGTGAAACTGAATGAAATTCTTTAGGTTGCTGTAAATCCAGCCTAGCACATAATATGAGTTAAAGAGTAATGTATTTCTCAATGACATTGCAGGAAGACAGATTTCAGGTATTATTAAAACTGTTGTTCAATTCCCACATTGAAAGTTTGTTTCTTTATTGGCACAGTTAGAATTATTTCTTCCAGATAACTTGAGAGAAATATCATTTGCATACTTATTTGGGTTTTTTTGTAAACTAACTATAAAACTTGTTTGATTTTTCTCAGAATGCACTACCACACCCTTAACGCCTGTGCTGTTAATAACACAGGTCCACCGTCTTTAAATCTCCCCTTTTACTCCCACCTGAGCCTTCCTGAAAATGGCAGACATGTTACCTAAAAGATATATTCCTTGTACATTTTTGCAAAACCTAGGAAATAAAATACTACTACTTAAGGGCAGGAAATAGAAGATGAACAAACAACACTTTGAGGTGGTTTCCTCCTTCCTTAACAGCAATGGACTGCCTAAAATTGCCTGAGAGGATGGGTGGGATGGGCACAATTTCTCATGAAGCTCAGCTTCATGAAGTAAGTTTCTCATAGTTCAATATCTTTAGAGGTCTTGGAATCACCTGGATCTTTTTCTTTCTGAAAACAGAGCTCAATGGAAACACGTATCAAAAAATAACTGAACTACAAACTGCAAGTCTTTGATTGCTTCCCCCTCAACCTTGCAGCCCAACAGGTTCGTTCAACTCATGTCATTCCATATTAAGTATGCTACAAAGAACCCTTCTGGGCACAGCATACATTTTAAGCATCCGTCCACTAGACAGGCAAAGTGCATCCAGAGGTTCAACAGCACAAGTGTACTTAGAAGGAAGGGGTTATCTCTTTCCTCCAAGGAAAAAGAGAGGTGTGAATATGTAGGGAAACATACTCTTTTATCTTCACTGGAAATAAAAAAGACAGTATAGTGCAGAGGTGATTTTCCAGCAGCAAGTGAATACTTACCCAATCTATTAAATCATCTTCAGAAAAAGACATTTTTATATACAATTTTTCACATTCGTGCTTTAAACTTGACACTCATAGAATCATAGAATGGCCTGGTTTGGAAGGGAAAGATCCTCCAGCTTCAACCCCTCCACTATAGGCAAAGATGTCACCCACTAGGCTCACGTTTCTCAGGATACCATCCAACCCGGCCTTGAACACTTTCAGGGCTGGGAAATCCACAACTTCTCTGGGCAAACAGTTCCTGTGCCTCACCATCCATATGATAAAGAATTTCTTCCTAACATCTAATCTAAATCTCTTCTTTCAGTTTAAAAAACCTTTCCCCCTTGTCCTATCACAACATACCCTTTTTAAAGTCCCTCTCCCTCTTCCTTACACATTCCCTTTATGTATTGAAAGGTTGCAGTAAGGTCTCCCTGGAGTCTTTTCTTCTCCATGCTGAACATCCCCAGCTCTCTCAGCCTGTCTTCATAGCAGAGGTACTCCAGCCCTCAGATCATCTTGATGTCCCTCCTCTGGACTTTGTCTAATGGGTCGATTTCCTTCCTGTTCTGGAGATCCCAGAGCTGGATGCAGCACTGCTGGGGAGTAGTAGTGGGGCAGATTCCCCTCCCTTGCCCTGCTGACCCCACTGCTTCTGATGCAGCCCAAGACAAGCTGGCTTTCTGGGCTGGTTGGCCATCTTGATCAGCGTAGTCTGCTGGTAAAAGGCTTTCACAGGTACACTGCTGTCAGTGAAAAAATATGATCCAGATTACTTTGCATTGCCAGTTTTAGTGTCTACTTCCACTTTGAGGGACAACATTCTTGACACTGAAACTGCAGATCAGTTACCAAACTCAGTGAGCTGACTTCTTAAACAGCATCTTCACAGCAGGATCAATGCCAAAAAAGAAATACAAAACCCAGTCAGTTGATTTATCCTGTAAGAAGAGATATGTCTATTAAAAAATTACTGATGAAAAGAAGTACAATAGCAGACAATCACCCAACACCAGAATGGATGGCTATTAGCCAGAAAATCTGTAAATGACCAGCAGAAAAAATGAGTGCCAAAAAGAAACCTGAGAACGAAAAGAGACTATCCAGTCGCAAGTTTCTAATGGCTTTAATGTTTTCCTTCGTCACCAAATGAGAAGAATCAGTAGGAATATTTTACAGCTCAAATTCCCATAATGTTGGATACAGGCTGGCTCATGAAGATTCGTGTGTGCACGTGCTACAAGGGATCATGTCAGCACTGTGCAGTATGACTGAGCATAGCACTGCACTGTGAAGTTTGACAATGGGGAAATAGAGACAAATTGAGCACAATTATGTTGGGCCTTCAAATTAAGTGAAGTACTGTTGACAATACTGAAGCACAATTGCTTTGATGTCAGTTTGGTTTTAATAAGTTGCCACCTTTACTATGCTTCTCATGCTGACAGAAGTAAAATTGCCTCATCAATGAAACCAATTGCAGATTTAAAAGAATAAATGTACACCAGACTAAAGAAGTAGTTATGCACATATTTTAATAAATATTAAATGGAGAATTATATTCCTTTGGATCAGAAAATATCTCATACTGATCCTTGTCTGGCTCTTAAGCTCCATATTTCAAGGGATGAAATGGATGATTCAGTGTCCTCTTCATAAACATCCAGTGCTGGGCAGTATTGCAGACAAGACTGTAGGTCAAATGTGCCTTTGATTAGACTGAACCATCTATGGCATTTTTCAATACCGTTCAGTCAAATACCCTCAGGGTTGAACTGCTAAAAACATTCTTTGCCTCCATCAGCTGAGAAATTACTTACACTCAGTAGAACTTTAAAAATTTCCTAAAATATTTGAGGGCCTAAAGTACATTTTCAAAGTCATTTTCAAAGTATGCTATGCAATATACATGTTCCTTTGGGTCCTACTAAAATTCAGTTTTGCTGAAAACAGGAATTAGCACCATTTTGCTGTTTCATAAATCAGACATCATAAATTGCCTTTTATCCGATGATTTCAAGGTTGAAAAAAAAAAAAAGAAAAAAACACCACAGCTAGTGTCGGTAATAAAGTAATAGTGAGTTCACCTAAACACTTGCATATATGTGCCATATTTTTAGAGACTAATAGTAATAATTACCAGGCGGTAGAATCTTAATGATGGTCAATAAATAGTTGCAGGAGAAACTAGAGGAATAAGGAATTATGATATGGAGAGAGCTCCTACACGCATTATTTCCCTGAATTGTCTGTTACAGAATTACGTTACCAATATTTTAAGATGTGGTAACATTTAACAGTTTATATGTGTGCTGTCTTGTCTTTCTTAGAAAGTCCTCACTCACTGATTTCTCTATATACTTGAGTGTTTTTTTTCAAAAATCATCATTGAAACAGCTAGAGTACCTCATTTTCCTTGGGCTGCCGATTTAAAATCTGAACTTCAGGCTCTCATATTCTTTTCTGATTAAAAGCACCAAATATAACTAGTTTTGATCCCTGACTCAATCAGTGAAACTCTTACAACTTCGAATTTCTTCTGTGGAACTGGTCACTGATAACATATTTAAGCTTCACAGTCTGCATTAAACCTAAATTCTGCTTGATATATTTCTTGTTCACAAGTGCACACTAATACTTACAGAAAGCAAATACAACAGAAACACAAATGCTGACATTCAGCAAAGAATATTCATTACAGGACCCTTTAAAGAACCTAGTTTTGATCAAAAGCAGCCAGGAAAACTAATTTTAAAATGTAACTGAATGTTTAATTGATTTTTTTTTTTAGAACCCTCTCAGAATATTGAATTGGTATGACATGATGCAGTCCTCCTAGTACATCACCCTATTTAGGCAAGCGGAATGTAGGCATTTCAAACACAAGAAGAATATTATTTTATAGACTATCTCATGTCATCTATTTATCACAGCTATTCAACACTGGAGACTACAGAGGACTCCTGGCTGCCAGTCAACACCACTGGGCATGAATATCCAAGACTAAGGCACACATCTGGTCATAGCCATGTCATTCAAGCTACATGATAACAAAAAGTGGTCTAAAATGATGTGTTCTATTTCCTGGCATCATGGCACAACTGAAAAAAAAAAGGAAGCTTCTGCTGAATACTAGCATACTTTAATTGAAGAGCCTTCCTATCTCCTTGAAAAACATATTTACTGTACTGTTCCTGAGAGAAGTCCTGGATGGCAACAGAACAACAGTGCCATAGTGAAGTACTTGAGTTTTCCAAAGTGCCATGCCAGTTGCAGCACTGTAACTAGAAACAGCTGTTTTGGGATGATTTTTCATAATCCTGAAATGATATGCAGATAAACACGTGAAAATACACGCAGGAGTTTGAAAACCATTTCAAAGGAAACTATAACATTGGTAGAGAAACTTATCTAATAAATTGTTTACATTTACATAGTTAGAATATATTTAGTCAAAAACCCCAAACTCTATTTTTACTTACAGAGAAACAAAATAATTCAGCTGCTTTGATATTACTGAGTATTTGAAGCATTGTGGTGAAAGTAATACTTTTACATAAGCTGTTAATAAACAATTTTTAGGAGTTGCAGCATGTACAGTTTAGAAGGGAATGTTAACAAAGAATGTTAACAAAGAATTTTTTTAAAAAACCCAAACAAGCTTAATCAAATTGTCGCTGTTATTTTATTTATGGCTTTCTAATATACTCTTTTGCAATTACACATATGGATGTTAGCTATCTGTTGGTGTATACATTAGTGTTTGATTAAAACCATTAAACACTCATTAAATCCATGAAAACAGAGAAGAAATAAAATTTAATTGCCATATAGTAGTGGTTTGACCTTGGTTGGGTGCCAGGTGCCCACTAAGCCGCTCTATCACTCCCTTTCCCAGTGGGACAGAGGGGAGAATAAGATGAAAAATAACCAGTGGGTTGAGATAAGGCAGTTTTATTAAAGCGACAGAAAGAAGCAAGCAAAGGTCAGCATGCACATAAGCAAATAGGAAAAAAAGTCAATCTCTACTTCCCATCAGCGAGCGATGCTCGGACACTTCCTGGGAAGCAGAGCCTCAGCACGCGTAGTGGTTGCTCTGGAAGGCAAACATTACAGAATAACAGATACCCATTCCTCCTCTCTCCCTTAGCTTTCATATCTGAGCTGATGTCATGTGGTATGGAATATCCCTTTGGTTAACTTGGGGCAGCTGGCCTGGTTGTGTCCCCTCCCAGGATCTTGCCCACTCCCAACCCCTTGATGGGGGAAGGAATGTTAGAGGGACAGCGCTGCTCAGCAGTAACCAGAACACTGCTGTGTTATCAACACCCTTCCAGCTCCCAACACAAAGCACAGCACTGGGAGGGCTGCTGAACTCTACCTCAGTCAGATCCAATGCACATATCCATTTAGAATTCCATTGTTTTCATAATTCGTCAAGAAAATACAAAATAATATATGTCTTCTGCCACAGAAGACATTACAGATGTCTGCAACTCTGGTAAAAAGAGGGAGGGGCTTAGTGAAAAACAAAGATTTCTCCTACTATTTTCCAGAAATTTGACTTTCCCTATAAAATCAATCCCTTTCCAATTTTCAGTCAAAATAAATTTTTTTAATGTTCATTAGTTGAAATTAATAGTTTTCATTTATTTTAGGGTAAGGCATATCTCTCCAAGCTTCCCTTACAGTGGTTGTGGTATAAATGCTTCATACTGTTTAGTCTTTTATGGATGAGACTGAAGGAAACGGAGAAGTAAAAGCCGACAGTGCCTTTGATTTACAACCTTGGAAGCAGTCAGGGTTAGCTTAATTGACAGTGATTTATGGCTTTAAGCAGGAGGGATACAGATCTGTGTTTTCGTAGTGATAAGCAAGAAGCACGTTTTGGGGTATTTATGGTGGAGGATTTTTTAAGTATCATAATGTAACCTTATAGTTTAAAAGTTAAGTTGTAATCTAAGTTAGACTATTTAGATGTTACAATAGAAGTGTTCATGGATATGTGACATGATGAGTGATTGGTTGAAAAACAGCCACATTGCAGAGGTCAGGTTTTGACAAGGATAGGTTAAAAAGTCAAAACAATAGTCATCTCAGTAGTTTATTGGTCTAGGAAGTTATAAATTCTTATGCAACACTGAGTTCTGGGACATTCGCCATTTTACAATGTGTTGTTAAAATCTCATGCCAAACGGAGACTGATGCCTAGTTTGTTATTTTAGCAATAAATTGTTAAAATCGCTTCTGTCCGGCCTCTCTGGTTAAGAACATCCGATGCGATACCAGGGGTGCCAGTCTGACACCCCTGAAGCAAGATTTAAGGGGACTGTGAGCCTACATGAGACAAATTGCCAAAGGGAGATATTACCTCTATTTGCCAGTGACATAGTTTTGATAATCTAAAAGAAAAAAAATTCTCAACAAAGGGTCCAGGATACAATTCCACCCATTTTCAAAAATCTTACCTCATGTTTATGTCTTCTCCCTGTCATTTCAAGATAAATAAATGTATCCTTCATAATTTTTAAAATGTGAAAAACAATATAAAAGTTAATATTCCACGTAGTGAAAGGAACCTGTAAGTCTCAGTGACTTACTATTTAGCATCATTTTTACTGCTACTATTTTTATAAAGATCTAGAGAACAAGACAGGTGAGCTTCTCTTCATCCTGCCTCTGAGGAGATTGGTCAAAGGCTTTTATTAGTCAGCAAGACTGATACAATTCCCATGCTGAAATAGCAATAGCTTACTGTTTTTAACAAACAGCAGCCTTTGTTCTGAAGGAATTACTGTCCCTGTTGGCTCTGTGCTGTATCAAACACCCAAGACATCTGATAATGCTTTAAAATGTATTGTTGAACATGCCTGATTGCCAGAAAGTGAAGTCTTTCTTCTAATATGTAAAACCTCCACTCACATTTTGTGCCTACGTACTTTCCATATATAACCTATGACATCTTTTGTCACCATATAACTCAGACAGAAAGTGTATCCCAGCAATGGTCTAAACAATCCATGTTATACTATATATTTGTTATACTAACAAATACTTTATTAAGCTACTTTTACCCAACTGTAGAGTTAACTCAGAAAACAAACTAATAAAACAAATAAATTATGTAATATGTAAATAATTTATGAAAAATGTATTATAGTTTTTAAAGTGAAATGTACTGTACTTTTTAAACACCTAGCTTATACCTCAACATCTGTAAAATTGTAATGCCTTTAAAGAAATAAAGTACTTTAATTTCTATAAACTTAGCATAGGATTGTAACTAAACACATCAAGAACAAGCAGCATTTTAATTTCTCCCAGAGAAACCACCTAAAGTCTAACAGCAAGTGTCACTTCAATTTAATGTGTCTGCTTTCAAGGATGTATGTCTTTCAGAACAGGGTCATGATCTAATATGCCTTTCTTACTGATTTTTTTTCAAGGCTATTTAAGCTGTCTGTAGGCTTGGCAATGCTACAGATTCTCATTTCATAAAAGTGTAGCAGTACCAAAACATTTTGCTTGTTCAATGCCAATAGAAAGTTTAAAGTATAAAAATACTGTGTGTTTTACAGATGTATAGGACTGGTATATTCTCAAGTTCTAAGTAAATAACATTGAAAGATTAAGACTAACAAAAGATGGTAAAAGGTTCTCACATTTAGTGGAAACTACAGAACACACTGGATTTCTTCTAGTCCTAACTCTTACTTGACTACAGGCATTTTAAAAGCAGCTGGGCCTTGCTGGGCCTATGCAGTCAACTCTTGCAGTCAGTTGAATCCTCAATATATTTCAAAAAGGGCCTTTCACTATCTGAGCATTGGGAATCATCCCTTAACAATGTTTACTCAATAAACTCTACTTAAAAGACATGTTTATGGTCAACAATACAATACAACTTTTATAAAGCTTTATTAATAAAAGTATGTCTAATAACTTCATATTGATTATATCTCAATTCAAAGCTGTCAAATGGTTTAACATTAATAACTATTAATATAACTGATGTGTATATTATCCACCCAGTTGTATAGATTGGAAACTTGAGATACAAGCAGGCTAAATGATTTTCCCATATGTTCTCTGTGTGCTGTGGAGCATAACCTAAATGTAGACAAGTGGAAAAAATTGAGTAAAATGCTAGCCCCCCAAAAAGCAAAAGAATTTTTGCTCTTTGATTCAACAGAGACACAATTATACATTCAATTCACAAGAAATTTCCTGACATTGAAAAAAAATCTGGTGACCTTCCCAATTACAACTCCACTGGGTACAAGACAGATGCAACCCAACATACGGTAGTGAACAGGTTGATATAATCTCAGTTTTTTCTATGGCAACATTAAATGTCTGGGATGAGTGGACATGGAACAGCTTCAGGATGGACTCCAAATATCTCTTTTCAGGATGTGAAAAATTATGAAATGTAGCATTACACCGACAATAGTTCAAGTTGACACACATCTAGATTGGAATTAATAATTTATAGAATGATCTTTTCATTTGGCCTACAATATAAATGAACACATCCATGTCATACTTGCACTGACTTTTCTCATTTGCAATAAAGTGATGTTTAGTGCCTTTAAATGCAGAAGCCCCTCTTTCCTGTTCAACCTATTATCTAGGGTAATATAATCCTGTGGAGCACTTGGTAAGTCATTTTTCAACCATCAATCATCCCTAAATAGTGCACTCTCATTTTAAATCAAAAGTCTAGAAGAGCTTTCCTCTTTTCTCTGTCTCAGAGATAGCAGCAGTCAATAAAGCCATTCACTTCAAATACAAGATTTATAGCTGTCAGAATTTTCATACCGTCAACTCCGCATTTCTAAATACAATATTCATATTGGTAGAAAACATGCAGCAACTGCCTGTAGTAGCATCTAATGAGATTTTAACAGAAGCCTGAATCTTATCCAGGTGCCTGCTAATTGACCTTCAGAGGATGCATTTCATTGTTTGCTGCCAGCCAGCCCTGGTTAGGTAAAAGAAAAGAGAGTTTGGGAGTTTTAAAGCAGAGGTCAGGGTTAATCTGCAAATATGTTTTATCCCTTGAAGGATTTATCCTTGAAGGATCCAGTTTTGTCTCTGATGCTGCCAATTCAAAGCTCATGTTATAACTGAAAATCTCCCCTCTGGTGCTTTTTTTTTTAAATACTCAACTACTTAAATGTGTGCTGCCCATCAGGAGAGCAAGAAGAATCTCCTGGAAAATCTTTAAGTAAAACCCACATACTTTTTAATAAGCAAACAGATATACTTACTGCAGAACAGAGGCCTTCTGACAAAAAAAAAATCATTATTTCATTTCTGTCCTGAGTCGTATTTTTTTGGTCTGTGTGTGCAGGTTGCTTTCTCCTTTTTTGTTTTTATTTTCTTTACAGCAACTTTGCCTAATATTCTTCTATAACAAAGAAAAACTTGAAGGTATTCTGATATAGCGATATGGTCCAACAGCACAGTACTTGACAGAATTCAGACACGTGTCAAAATCCAGAAGAACAAGACAAGAATCTGGCTCATGTCCAGGGTACAGGATTTTGTGGAGTAGAGTAGAATTACAATTTCAAGATGAAGCCTGGTAGAGAGACCATACATTTCAAGAATATCGAATGGTGGTTGTTGCAGTTAAAAATCCCTACTTAAAAGAAGGCAGGTGACAATTAAGTATTCCATCTTTGCTAACGAGGTCCTGAAAAGGACCTTACCTCCTCCTAGAGAGTATCTCACTGCCTTACTCTCTGAGGCTGCCTCCTCAGAGTGCAGAACCCCGAGCTGTCAGTCCAGGTGCGACAGAAATGCCCTGGAGCACTCCTGCCCTGGGTAACAGCCACATCACAAAGGCAGATGGCTCTCCAAGAGCTGCTCTGGCAGGACCATGCACAAACTATGGCTCCTGAACCTACAGCTTCCTGTGCAGAACAGGGGAAGGTGCTGGGGGCAGTCACAGCAGAAAGACTTGAAACCTCGCAACAGCAATAACCTACCATGTACAACAGACCAGCTTTTGTCATCAGCCACATATCCATGTTTTATTCAGTCTGTTCTAATGCAGTAAAAGATGATACTCTACCCCATTTCTTAAATTCATACATTTTATGTAACACAAAAAACCCACGTATGATTTTGGATATATCCCTTATTCAAGGCACCATAACAAGACTTCTGTTGCAAGATAAATGAAGTACCACTGCTCCCACATCGTACAGTTACCTCAGTTTCAGAGGATTTCAGTCAGTCATGCCTCCTGTCCATTAGGTGACATTACTGCCTTTCCTTATTGTGACATTTATGGTTTCCATTCTTTTCTGCAGTGCTTTATCGATTTTGAGACCTGTAGCTCCTACATGAATTGTAGTTCAGAGCTCTGTCATTACTTCTGCTTGTACAAAAGGTACATGCTCAGCGATACAGGATAAAATGCAACCAAACCTAGCAGGCGTGTGATGGCTAAAGAAGTGAAGGTACTCCTTTTCCCTTAGCTGAAATACAGCTTCCTTAAAATTGTAAGAATATTGACATTTTAATGAATAATAGACATACTGACCATCATTATATTGACAATTTTTATCTCTCACTACTAAATACCTCAGGCCTTACAATGGTCTTACAAACCTATTGAAAAAAACATGTTAAAAACATGAAACTATAAAGCCTCCATATAGAAGTAACCAGAGCAAGAATTAAGGGCATAAAAAAGTGATAGTCACACCTGAAATGAGCCCATGCCAACACAAGGCAAGACAGTTTTTGTTGCTGTCTGGACAGACAAATAGAACTTTGTTAGAGCCAGTTCTGAAGATGGGATTGTGTTTGCTCCTCTTTTTCATCTCCTCTCTAGTATGGTTTTCCCTGTCTTATGGCTGAACTTGGGATACCTTTGCTGGTGAAGGTGAGTACAACCATAAAATTCAACACAGAGGCTTTCAGGTTAGGCTTCACTGACACTTGATTCCACCTACGCACAAAATAAGCCAGTTTTCAGAGAACACACTTCTGAAATATTTCAACTAGACCAATACCACAGAAAACTCAGAAAATCCTAAAAACATTCTCTCTTCCCTCAGTGTTGATGGCTAAACCGAAAGCTTACATTTCCAGGGCTGCTTATAATTGTCAAGAGTGGGCTGGATGACTGGATGGTCCACAGCAGACCTTTGTGCCAGCAGGGTTCAAACCACTGTGCTGTAACACCCTCCAAAACCAGGAGGAGTTTACAGAAGAACAGACCAAGCCTTGATATCCTAGCATATGGGGTCATGACTCTTCCTGAAGATTCAGTCTATGTTCCTTCTGTGTACTTTTTAGGTACATTTTTCTCTGTTTAGACTTGTCACACATCACAATAAATGGATTCTTTTGAAAACAATGGCTTTGAGTAAGTCCTGAACTTCAGTGTGTGATTTCTTTAACCATGAGCCTGACGTACTCACAAGCAAATCATTTTAGTGTGGTGATCCCGGTTATCCCTCTCAGAATATGGTGATTCAAAAACGTTTTTCATAATACTTGTCGTACAGCCTTTATCCCATAAAAGCTTTGCCATCCCATTTGCTCTTGTCGCACTTTATCACTGTATAAAAACACCACCACAAGCAAGAGTGGCTTATTTGTACGAGCAGACAGGCAAGATGTCCACTGCCAAGAGCAGCTGAGCTTACTCAACCTCCTTTCCCAGCCTTTCTCTACTTTGTGCTTTCAGAGAAGAGCCATGCATTTAAAATGCTCTCATAAATAAGACAGAGAAAGAAATTTGCCTTCTAAATTAACGTAACTGATGATAGCAGTAGCTAATAATTAAAGCAGCTCTACATATGTGAACCCATTGCAAGACTCCAGCCTGTTTCTTCCTGTACAAGCCATGAAGTTATACACTACTATCCCTTTAATTCAGAAACAGTTCATCAAATTGCAATGTCAGGCCTAAATCTGGGCTTTGTTTCTCTAACACAGTATTGGTTTTCCTAAGAGAGCCCAGCAAGGAGAAGCAGCTCTCCCCAGGCACATTTCCTGTGTCTGTCTGGCAGTGCTCACTGCAGTGCTCCACTGAGAGAAAGGGAATTCTGTCATCATGTTACTGTACTAATAGAGTGTTTGCTGGCAAGCACCAGTAGGCTCTCAAGAAATATGACACTGCTAGATAAAGCTTATACAAACTGAGAGACATAAACATAACGTACTTGTGTTAATCCTGTAAAACCACAAGTATATGACAAGAGAAGGCAGCATACAGAGCACTGTGGTCTGTGATTCTCCACTGCAGTTTTTCACCCCTGAAGAGACAGGATATAAATGCAGGTGTGTCTTCTGTTGGCAAGACCTTACTTCCATGCTCAGGTAAGGCTTCTTTGTATGTCAATTAGCACCCATACCAAGTAGGCTGGTTAAGACCCACTTTCAACATACACAGAAAATAACACCACATCCATTATGCTAGTGATCAAAGCTATACAAGTTTGTAGATTGTTTCAATGATCAAAGACAATCTGTCAGACTTCATTACCAGAAGAAAAAAGGAACGCTGACTTCAAAAGGCATTGCATTGCCCTTTGTTTCCTCCTCAAACATAATTTTGAAGATGGTGAGACACCTCAGAAAAATCTAAATTAACAAGCTTTTTGACTGTACCTTCTATCTCTGGCTGCAGTTTGATCTTCTCATTCTTTTTTCTTTTCCTTTATATCTATGTAAATGCTGATTGTTTGCCCCACTGGCTTAATACTGGGACACATTCAGGCATAAAAATTCAAGCATGTCTTCAACCTTCAAGTTACCTAAAATCTCTCCCATTGCCTCCCCCGATTGTTTTGTCTTACTTACTGCAGTATTGTCTGCAAAAGGCTGTTTAAAAGTATTTTTAGTTAGTTTTCCTACTTCCCTGACTGAAGTGATACTTTCAGTCAGATTCACAGAACAAATTATATTAATAGTGAATAAAAATAGCATCAAGATTGGAAGACTTTGATGCTGTTTGAGCTGTAATTCATATGGATACTTTTTTGGAGTGGAGTTTCTTGAAAGCATTCACACTTTCATGACTGCTTTAAATATTTTTAGGCTATTACATAAGCAAATTTTTAGAATTTTCATAATTACCCACAAGGCAAAAAAACTCAGCCAGTCACACAAAAATCCAAACCTGAATACATTTATTCATATATCACTGCTAACAAACACTTGTAAAATAGTGTAAATCTTTTCCTATATCCAGGGCCATTTTACACTATCAGTGAGGTGTCCATTGACAGTTCCCATAGCCTCCACCATAAATAAACTAAAAGAATTAAGTCAACAGCACTGAGAAATTTACTCAATCTAGTGCAGGACTAATAGAAAGTGTGGATCTTCATCCTATTCACCTTCTCTAAAACTAGCAGTCATCCAGATACCACGTGTGCCTTTTATTCGCCTCTGGGATCTAGTTTTCCATTTCAGAAATTGTACGTGAATGGGTTTTTCCACTATCTTTAAATGTTTAGCTAATATATTTAATAGACAAGGTACTGATTTACCACATCTTGGGCTCTTGCCTCAGAGGTGACGATCACTCATTCATCTGAAGTTACCCTCTAGATCTCTGGTAACATTCCCTTCTTAATATGCTATTTCTATTCCTGTTATTCTGTGGATTAATATCACTGTAAATAAATGCCCAAAATTTACTTCAAGCTGACTCCTCAGCCACTGTCAGTACTAATAATGTCAAAACCATGGTGGAAAAAGATCTTCTACTCATTTGCATTGAAAAATGTGGAAATACTAAGACAAAACTAATCCGCTAGACAGAGTGTGCTGGACAGGCACCGCAGCAATGGAGTCCTCAATCAGCAAAGCCAATGTCTGAAATGGTGTTAACATGCTGTAAAGTGGTACTTAATAACAAAGCAAATGCTCAGAGTAGATAAGGAAAATTAGAAAACCATTCAACCAAGCTGTTTCTGTCTCTTTCTTTTTCCTTGAATGTTTCCTTTTAGTTTGCATTTAAAACTTCTAGTTTTGCACAAGTATAAAAACTGCATTGGTGTGAGGAGGGGAGGTCTCTCTCAAGTCACCAGAATACCCTTCTTAATAGGAATATTTTGTTGCATAATCTTTACCCTACATCAGTCAACTAAATCTGGTTCCTGGCCACTGCATATTATACTCTTTAGTGGTTTTTCCCATGCTAATCCCTGAAGCATCATCCAAAATTTGAGAGGCATAAACTAATTAACAAGGTTAGTAACAAACAGCCAAAATGTAAAACTCCAAACAGTGCCTGAAACAGAGATGTTTGGTCTTTGACCACTTTTTGCCTACTTTGATATCCCCAGTTTTGTTCTTTCTCAAATCTTCACATGGAGATAGACCCATACCGATTTATATATGTCTATGTATATGGATATATATAAAGCATATGCGCACATACATATGCAAATATGAATATATATAGAGAGATGCCACCAGATTCACAGAATATATATATATACACACAGATAGAGAGATAGATATATGTATACACAGATATAAAAACTAAGACACTTCTCTTCGGGCTTTTCTTTAAGTTCTTTTTGCTTAAAACATGGCTTCTCTGTGCAGGATGGGTGGATGTATTCCAAAATTCACTTTTACTCCTGATTACATGTGACATTTTTCTAAAGGAAATTTCTGAAATAATAGTTGTGAACTGCAAATATGGGTAGTCTGGAGTCCCCAACAGGTGCAGTTGAGTGAGGAGGCACACTGCAGCACATGGCATTCTCCAGCCTTCCTTCATAGCATGCCTATAGCAAACCATGCTAGCAGATCAAGTATGCACGACTGCGTTGGTCTCTCAGGCAACAGTGGTTTCTGACTGCTGCGGATTCAGACCCTGAGACTGTGCAGTAAGCAAGAAGGTAACTTCTTTGGGAGTCATGATGAAATTAACTTGGCAGTCTGTTAGCTGGGATTTCTTGGCATTAATATGCCAAGGCATATTAATATATAAAGGCAAGACACAATTTTAAACTCTTCACAGCTATCTTGGGGCCACACAGTGAAACTTTATTCACTCTTAAGAACATTTAGGTTTCCTTCCTTGCAAAAATCATAGACAGACTCAATAAGAACAGAACAGCAACAAGTGAGGGATTCAATTTCTTCTCTGCATGTACACACGCACACATCTGTCTTAACAGGTCTGTGATTTGGCCTCAGGTAAAGGAAAGCAAATCCAGGATTTAATAATCAACTTCTTCATGTAAACACTGAATTTTATTGTTAAACATTGAAAACAATGGTGAAAACTTCTCTCTTACATGGGAAGCATCCAAAAGTCAGGCAGTCTGGAAAAATTTTCCTGCTTCAGCTTGCATAAATAAAGGGCAGCTTCTTGTACAAGGATGATAGGATGATATGAAGCTGCTCTACAATGGTCATGGCTCAGAAAATCACTTTGAATGCTGAAAGTGACCTTGACATCAAAATTTTCAAGGTAAGAGTGTGGTCTTGTGATTTGTGAAACATAAGAATGAAAGGATTCTTTTATATATATATATATATATATTTCATAAGCAAAGTATGAAATTCGTTTTCCTTGTCCAATTTATTTCTGCTTCCCTTTGCATATAATACTGGTTTGCTCTCTCATCCTGAAAGCATGAGTGCAATCAACCACACCTAGATAACTTTAATGATTTTACTGCATAGACTGGTCCATTGACTGACTATGCAGTTAGTGAAAACATTTCTGTAAATTCTTAAGATCCATTCAATTGAGAGCACCACTTATTTGTGTGTAAGAATTTATTTCAGCTCTTTTGAAAAATCTGCATGTAAACCTAGTCTTACGAAACACTCTAAAGTAGGATGTTTTCTTGATTTAAGATCTAGTTTTTGTCCTTCATGACTATAAAAGCAACAGAGAGTTAAGGTTGAATAAAGACTAAGTTTGAACACCAGTAGTCATAAAAACCATCTGCAACAAAGGAAGTATTGGTTTTGTTCCAGCTTGCCCTGTCATTTTCCTCACTTTATCTTTTCCCACTCATTTCCACAGCTAGCTGGCCTGACAGATAAAAAGAACAACTGACTTCATACATTGTCATCCTAAGTTTTACAACACTTCTTTGTATAAGCAATGTTGAATTCCCAAATAATTGCAATGTTCTTGAGAAACGTAGGAAGTCTGTACTCATCAATGCAGAGCAAAGAGCAGAATCCTAAGCTAATATCCACCTTGCTCATTATATACAAGCTGGCTGAATGTAACAGCATCATGGGAGCAAATGCTATTTGCTGCCTGTTAGATAATGCATTAAAACCTGATTCTAGTTAGTAAAGGGCATTCAGGTGCCACACAAGGGACACTATAAACCTGCACTCGTGAAATGGTGTCCCATAAAGCAGTACTCACAGGTTTTTTTAAACATGAAACTGCTTCAGGAAGAATATTATTAGTGGTAAAGGCAGAAGTGTAAGTAAGCATTTATAAAGAAATTTCTTTCAAGTTTTACCACAGAGTTTCAGAGCCAGGGAAGGAGCAATTCTGTGATTCACCCAGGGGTCATGGTACCACATTTTGGTGCACTTGGCTTTACGACATACAGGCAAAAGCTGTCTCACTTAATCTTCCATTTGTGCAGTACAACCTGGATGACAGCTTTCACTAGGACAGAAAGTCCTCTTGGTCTCTGGGCACAGGAGAACAGAGCTACTTGTCTCCAAAAATATCTTTAAAACACCAGATATTTGAACAGGAGATGCCATAAACAAGGACCTTGTCTACTTGGAGAGGCAACTGGGAGCAGCTCATCACAGATGTGTTCTGGATGACAGACAGAGGTACCACTTGCCATAAAACGTCCCTTTATACCTTTTTAGAAAAATATTTCTAACAAGCCCCTTACTGTGACTCTTACCAGAAGATCACTTTTTTGCTCTTTCATGCCAGTAAATATAGTCCTGTCATGTGACACACGACTGTTTTTGACAATTAAAAATATTGAGCCTTGAATTGAAAAATATGTTGAAAATAGTTTTAGAGATGAACTAGTTGGCAGAACACAGCCATCAGAAAATATCTCAAAAAATATTTCACCTACCCACACAAAATCCCTGTGAGACTGTTCTGGGAAAGATGTTACACACTGCTCCACAGCTATTTCCGCTTGGTGATAAAAGTAGAATAGTGGGGTTCAACAGACCCTGCGGAAAGAAAAATAGAGGGGGGAAAAAAACAAAAGCCAAAGTGAGCTGGTTGTTTTTGTAACCATTATAACATATGGCTTGTACAAAGATAGGCGGGAAGGACGGGGTGATCTCAGGATAATTCTCTTCTGCTTTAACTTCCATGAAATTCAGCAGTTTATTTCACCAATCTAATGTAGCTCACTAATGTAAAGACACGTCTTAACAGCTAAATTTAGTATAAAATAAGATGAGGGAAAGTTGCTGATCATTTATTTACTTGAAAAATGCACCTGTCTTAGGTGACTCATTTTTTTTGTTTTCTTCTGCTTGTCTGGGGCACTGGCTGGAAGCTGAAGAAATGAATGGGCTCTGGAGCATTCTGACCAGACTGTCTGGAAGATCTGAGAGGTAAACAGACCTCGCACTAAGGGTGTAAAGACAGGAAATGGCACCAAAAATAAAGGCCAAACTACAAGAATACAGTTCCTGAAAAAACCTTGTTACAGGCTCACAATGGTCACTATTACGTAATCAATAGTCAGATTTTACACCTAGAGATGTGTTGCTGCATGAGAAGTCCATGGACTAGAGAAGGTGGTTGGGCTGAGGTTATAAGTAGTAGCCTTCCTGCAAACAAAGTTACTACTGAGTTCAGCAGAGACTCCAGGTACATCTTCCTTCATATGTCAGGACAGTACTGTAATATTGCAGATAACATTGTGATAACAGTTTTCAGATGTGATAACAGTTTTCAGATGTGATAACAGTTCTCAGTTTTTCTTTTAAGCCATGAAATAAATCCTTTGGTTTTCAATATTAAGGTTTTTTCTGTATTATGATCAAGAATAAAATCAATATGTGAGGTTCTAAAGAAAAAAAAAAGCAAGTAAGGACTAAAAAGTTCTGTAATTTTCTCAATATTAGTGGTAAAATAATTCACATTATTCTCATTCATAAAGGTCACCCAGGACTTTTTGTTATAGGGCTTTCCTAGTTGCTTAACATTTTGTCTGTATGTTTTTAGGATGAAATTTCCTACGTAATTTCCAAAACTTAGTTTCAGCTCCAGGATAACCATTCATATTTTCTAAGTAGAGAATAACAGCAAAAGATCAATTGTTTTGTCCATGCTGAAACAAAATAAATAAAACAAGAGTATCTATCAAATGCTCAAAGACTGACATTAGTGTACTGCAAAAAGAGCTGAATTCTAGTTCCCCAGGCAACCTCCACTTTGGCATTTTCTAACCCAGTTTCCCACTTACTTTTCCCTTAATGCCACTATGAGACAGCAAAGTACAAAGCACATACACAACGTTTAACACAGGGTATTTCTCCTTACAGTTTTCCTGAAGTAGTGTATTTATAAGTTATTGGAGGCTTGGGGGCTTGGTCAAGTCACTCCTGGAGGCCTATATCTGGATTCGAAGTCTTAATAGACTTCTAGTGCACGGTAAATCCACATGCAAAGGCCAATTTGAAATTCATAGTTACATTTCAACCTGGGAAGGCAGTACATACAGTGTCTTGGGCAGGCTGTATCAACAGCTTCAGCCAGCATAAGGGCAATTTTGGTGAGCTTTTTTCTGATGGGCATTTTCTCCCACAGCAGCGTGGGTAGGAAATGGAAGAAAATCCCACTGCCCTTTCTTATCCATTACCTCTGAGGATAAACAAAATAGAAGAACATCTCACACAACTGCAAGCCATGGAAATTAACCTAATGTTTATATAGAATATTGAGAAGAGGCAAGGTTTGGCAAGATGAGGATAAAAGAATCTGTTGTTTGCAAATGATTTTTTGAATTGATGTCAGAAAAATGTGACATGAGAAAAATCCAGGTCTTTGCACTTGAGGGGTGTGAACAACTTTGTGGTCCTGCATTACTGGCAAGATTTGATTGAAGGCAATTCAGAACAACAGACAGATAAGGCTAGAGAAACCTTTATCCTGAATCCCTAAGTAAACCAGACACTGGAGGCTGATCCACTATATCACTGATCCACAATATCCTGTGGTCAAGCAAATTGCACTCATGAAAGGAGGAACTAGGATCTTAATTTTTAATCCTGCCACCCAATCACCCCCTGTATTGGTTTTGCAGGGCCTGGTTTTTGGTAGCAGGGGCGCCACAGAAGTGGCTTCTGTGAGAAGCTGCTGGAAGCTTCCACCACGTCCAGCAGAGCCAATCCATGATTGCTCTGATGATGGACGTGCCGCTGGCCAAGGCTGGGCCAATTAGAGATGATGGTAACACCTCTGTGATAATATATTTAAGGAGAAATAACAAAGTTTGTGGCGTAGTTGTATTTTTCAAGCTAGAGAAGAGTAGTAGTGAGAACATGTGAGAGAAACAACAATGGAGACACCAAGGTCAGCAAGGAAGGAGGGGGAGGAGGTGCTTCAGGCACCGGAGCCGAGGTGTACCTGCAGCCCGTGGTGAGGCCCATGGTGAGGCAGGTTGTCCCCCTGCAGCCCATGGAGGTCCATGGGGGATGCAGAGATCCAC
>VZRJ01012176.1:26862-88627 GCA_013397565.1 Ptilonorhynchus violaceus | reverse complement strand
CTGCACTGTTGGTGGGAAGGAGGGAGGGGTTGGGGGGAGAAAAGGGTGTCTTTAAGGGCATATTTTACTTCTCATTCTCCTACTCTGATCTTGTTAGTAGTAAATTCACCTTACATAATTAAGTTGAGCCTGTTTTGCCCTTGCAGTGTTTTTTCTCCCAGTCCTTATCTCAACTCATGAACCCTTTGTTAAATTTTCTCTCCTCCGTCCAGTTGCAGAGCAGAAAAGAGTGAGTGAGTGGGCTTTTCATGGGTGCCTGGCATTTGGCCAGTGTCAAAGCACAACACCCCCAGAGAAAAAGGTGTCAGGCCCTGGGAATAGGTTTCATAAATTGGAGGCAGTGTGGAAGGAGCTGGCTATGGAGTGGCACCACCATTTGGCAGCACAGGTGCTGTTTATGGCAGGGAGGCACTGGGAGCTCCTTGGCATGCTCCTCATACTACAAGTCTGTGCATGTGCACTGGGCTGCCTTTACAACTGGAGCAAGATGCTAAATCTGTCATTGTCTGTCTCTGACTTGACTCCAACTGCTGTCTGCTGGCAAATGCTGACACACAATGCCTGAATGGGGTCTCTGTGAAGTGTGCATTTGCACGGTCCAGTCCACCCATCTCATGTTTCAGGGCTGATGAGATTTGGAACAGTCTTTCAGGAGCTATAGGTATTAGATCAGATGATAAGTCTCATCAAGCACAGCTTTGAAATCTCCATTTTAGGATACATATAAGAATTATCAATCAACAACTGTTCAAATTATTGCAAAGTCAGTTTGTTCATACTCCCTCTGTTACGGTCTGGACACCCTCACACAAAAATATACATATTTCCCAGTGCTGCCAGGGTTCTCCTAAAAATTATAAAAATAGGAGAAAACCTTTCACAATGGGCTTATTGTGACTGATGTGCTACTAAAGTGTAGCAGATTGAAACTGCATGGCATGTTGTGCCATTATGTCTGTATCTGGATGATTCCCTCTTTCAGCAGCTATCAAATATGGTTTTATCTTCTTTTTTTTTTAAGTAGTTTTTGCTGAGTTAAAGTAATACAGACCCTCTGAAGCTTCTGAGGCTTATAAAAAGAAGTACTTCATTTTTTCATCTGTGTCCACACACTTGGGGTCCCTACAATTTGTGCTCAATCAGTAAAACTGAATGGAAATAAAAATGAAAAATGAAAGTTGTAAAGCTCATAGATTTATTTTTATCTTGACAAACTTCAGAAAGGAAGATTTTTCAACCTCTGATCTTAATGATACAGCAGTTAGAAGGAGTGATTTTCTCTATGAGCTTTACACATTAATTAAGTTGTATTGTATATTTTTAGTTGAACTAGTGTTTGTTACTACCATCTCTGTAAATCTCCCCTTCAAAAAAAAGTATTCTAGTTGCAAAACAATGTTTGATTTAAAAATAGTGATTAGAAGAGTCAGCAGTCTATATAGGAACAGCTGATTTTATAATCTATTAAGAGCAAAATCTTTTATAGCAAAGTCCTGATCTGTTTATAAAATGAGTGTTTTGAAAGAAAGGATTACTTTTAGATGATTTTGTGTAGGCATCCTGAATGCTCAAATACAGGCAGAGACTCGCTACATAACTTACAGATATATAACAAAACATGGTTCAACTTGTGTATATTTATCGTCCAGATTTTTTTAGGTGGTCAGATAGTTTGCAAACAATAATCAGCACATCTCTCAAACATCCTAATACTGTGAGGTGACTGGTGTGGTGTTTTTCCTTTTACTGAAATAACAAGGGCAAAATGTCCCATTTTATGTGAATGCTCAATATAAGGCAATTGAAACCTTATTTCAGAAAGTACTTAGTGTTATATAGAGCTTCTTGTTGAAAGCACAGTTCAGGGATCCTACTGCAATTTAAAGGTCTCTGTCAAGCATAGGGAACAGGTGCCAATCATCTGTGAAAAATGTAATCTAGATCCCCCTGGCAAAGGCTGAAATAGCCATATCTCAACTGCAGTGCTTCCTGCGAGAGGCTTCTTTCCCTCCCTTAGACTACTTCCTTGCACAGCCTGTCTGGACTCTGCAGGAAGGGACATATGGCTCCTGTATGAAACATATTTTTAGCTACATATTCTCTGTACATGGGCTCCTCTTAGCCATTTAAAGTCCTACCTGCAGCTCATGATTTTTCAGCTTTTCAACTCCTGATGTGGTCTGAAAAAGGGTGCAGCCTAAATATTCTTTGTGTCACATGCCGTTGCTTACTTCTCTGCATCATGACAGACTGATTCTAATTCAGATATTTATTAAAGTATCAAAAGCACACACCTGAAGAAAACATCAATTTAACAGACACAAATGAGTAATTGCAGCAATGGATAATGTTGTCTATGACTCCTCTCATTCTTATGTTAGGAGCAGCTTCCCACCTTCTCCTGTCATTGTACCACTTGGCTTCACAGTGCTCTAGATCACCTATGTACCTTGAAGCCTTTGAATGAACCATGCATTTCTATTTCACCCATTTTCATGACCTTTTTATATCTACTACCATCTATTAGCAGTAAGAAGACATCAATCTTAAACTAATTTTTTTTCAAAATTCTTAAAGAGTATTTGGGTTGAACTATAAGCAATGGTATGATTAATCACTCCACACCTCTTTAGTACAAATTCTCTTCAACCACAAAGAGGAATTTAAAAATATTCATATAGACATTACAGGAAAGATGAGAAAAACAAAGGAGGGCTTTTATTGTTCCCATATTCAACATACAGCTTTCCATTCTGAACATCCTAAACCAGAAGTTAAAGCTTCAATGCAGTATTGTGCTTTATAATATTGCAAAAACCACAGCCTCTGAAAAGGGAAGCATCCAAAATATCATCAAGCAGTGGGCCACTCGGTGAGCCACAGCTCTACAATATCCAAAGTTATAACTATGGTTGCAACCAGCTGTTGGGTGATAACATCTCAAAAAAATTCAAAATTCCTACTGGATTTTCTTCTACAAGGGGACTCTAATGCACATGCCGCCATTTTACTTACATTGTCCTCATTGGCGTGGTATGGTGGGACACTTCAGTGGTGCTAAAATAGGAATGATCAGCCTTTATGGGGACTTGTAACATAGGCTTTTTATTTGGGCTAACTGTTTTCTTTTTATCCTACAGTACTGATGGGAACTCTCTTCTCTCATGTTCTTCAGGGAGAGGTGCTTCATTTCATATATGCCTGAAGCTGTGTTTACTACTGGGAAATATGCTTTCTACCTGACCAGTCCTGTTGGGACTGGAACAAAGACAAATCAATCATTCCAGAGATTGGAAATTGATGTTGGAAGCAGAGCTGTGTAAAATTATGAATTCCAAGATAGAGCAGACAATTCCATCCTCCAATTTATTTAGCAAATCTTTCCATCTCTGAGTCTGCACCATAATTTGGTCTCAAATCTCCATAGGGTTACTGGACCAATATCTCCATATGTATCTAAAGAAACTCAAAGTGATTTCCTCTCACAAGCTTTTTTCCTCTGAGAATATACACTTTTTTTCTGTCTGAATTTAAACAAGTATCCAACTGCATTGCAGGGCAATTAGCTGTTTATTAATCAAAGCATTGCCTTGTGAGTTTTGTGGCAAGTAATGTATTTCATAGTGATACAGACTATAGATGTAAGATCAGTAGCACCCACTTAACATCTGTGGAGTAAGTGTCCCCAAGATAAAAATGGGGTCAGTTGTGTGATGCAAAAGAAATGCAAGAAAAACATTCTGAATTTGAAAGCCTGTGGTATAAACCAGCTACCAAAGAGTAAGAAATCTGCTCTCTGAGCATTATGATGTTCAGAGGTCTTCGCTACTTCTGCTTTTCTTGTTATTGGTGAATCTGTGATTATAAAACTAGGATTCTATTTAAAAAGAGAATTACATATGTGGTCTTTCCCACTAGCACTTCAGTCACAATGAATCAACTCTTCATCTACTTAATTCCAAACCTTCCTCAAGATCTACAGTAATTTAACTAAAAAATAAAAGTAGAATTATCAAGGCACTAACCACTCTGAAGCCCTGCTCACATTACCTAGTCATTTGCTTTCCAGCTGTCCAAATCCCATTGCCCTCTTTTGGGTTCCGCCATTTTAATTAGAGAAGCACACAATTTAGACACTCTGAAGGGTACCTACCACACTAAATACTGACATACTGAACACCATGAATAAGCATACAGTACCTCTTGACACCAATGCCACTCAATACATTTGTGAATTTACTCTTAAGTTGCCAAGCAAGCAAGCAAGCAAGCAAGCAAAAAAAATCGACTCAAAAATGTTTGCAGTTAAACTGGTTATGTAGCCCCCCTACTATTTCCTGTGCATTTTTAACATACACCTCCTATAGCTCAAAAAAATTGTTATTTGCATTCTTGAAGCAGTTTGGAAGGGTATTTGCAAAACAGTGGGATTGCAAGAAGAATGATTATGTTTATTGTT
Organism: Ptilonorhynchus violaceus; assembly: GCA_013397565.1. NCBI lineage: Eukaryota > Metazoa > Chordata > Aves > Passeriformes > Ptilonorhynchidae > Ptilonorhynchus > Ptilonorhynchus violaceus. Next base: position 84,168 of record VZRJ01012176.1, on the reverse strand, counting down.
AACAATGAAGAAATTTGCATTAGTTGCTTAGCTATGTTTACAGCTTCAAAACACATAGGATTCTATTACTGACCCTCTGAAACTTGAATTTCTGATAACTTAAAATTTACACAAGCATTTCATTTTCTTGCCTTCCATTGGTAATATTGAATAAGCTGTAGCTAGCATAGGAATAAATTAGATAATTCAGGAAAATTACAGCTGCTTTTTCTTACATTTCAAGATAACAAATACACATTCTTGTTTAGCATTTGGCCATTTTAGTCAAAGTAGGAGAGCAATTTCCTTTACTCCTTTTTTAGTAGGGAATGGGAAGGTAATTTTGAAATCTCTCCTTTTACTGAAATCAATGTGCAGCATCTTCACTATTTAGTCAGGGCTGATTAAGTTAACTCTGGCTAAAGTATGAGTCATTCACCACTACAGAAATTTTTGTGCATGTGTTACTTCAAGCAGAATAGAAAGAAGAAATTGTCTAAAATATCTTTAGCACTTAAAGGTATTAAACTACAATCAAGTGGAAGGGATTGACAGCAATGCTGAGAGACAAATATATTAGTTTTATAGCTTGTCCCTCAGGCTGGCTTGTAGCCTTTCTGCTCCTGAGTCCAGACAAGACTTCAAACAGTACTAGGTAATGATAAAAGAGGACTATATTTTGTGAGAACCCCAAGTAACTATTACACCAAATTCTTCTCATTTTTGAAGTATTGATATAGTGTCTTCTGTTATTTTTGTAGGAGCAGAGAAATTAGCAGCATGAGGTGTGCTTGCTGTTTCAGGTATTGATGCAGATAAAGACTGTTTCAACATACAGCTGGCTCCCTTTGAATAAGAGACCATTTAATTTAACTTTGCTGACCTTATATGAAGTGTAAAATAAGAGATGTTAAAGTCTAAACAGTGTCTAACTAAAGCATATTTTCTAAATTGTCTTTCTAGAGCCAAGAACAGCAGGATGGGATATATTAGAAAAAAACACCACTTCCTTTGACAGCCTCTCCCAGTGACTCATCCCCCCCCCCTCAAAGAAGAAGAATTCCACTTACTTCCTATTTGAAATTTGTCTGACTTTTTTTTCCAGACATTTTCTCTTTCTTCTAGTCTGTCTCATCTGGGCTAAGTACTCTGCCTTTCCTTCTCAGGAGGCTGCTGTTCTGTCTCATTAAGTTGCTTTCCTTGATGATCTAGACATATCAAAGTAAAGGCCTCTCACATCAATGCATTTTACATTACATACTTCACCACATTCTAATGGATTTTTATTCTATTGTTCCTTATTCCTTAATTTGTTTCTCAAAACAGAACTACAGAACTGTGTACAATACTCAGTATTCTATAACCAGACACACAGTTCCCATTTTATCCTGTTGAAGGTTACTCACTTCAGAAAAGCAGATACAGATATTTTAGGGATGGAATTACTCACTGATAGTTTCTTCTGTCTGCGACATCCAGATTTTTTTCAAAACAAGTTCAGTTTGGTGGTTTTATTCTTTTTTTTTTCCTTTCCTTTCCTTTCCTTTCCTTTCCTTTCCTTTCCTTTCCTTTAAATACAGATTCCTATCTGTATTTAAATCAAATATGCTGAAATAATACAAAATTGGGCTTATTAAATCAAATTTTTACTCTTCTTATAATTTCTGTAATCTTAGTCAACAATTCTTTTAACCATACCTTTTTTTATTTTCAGGGAATAAATCTTATCTAATGCTTTAATCAATCTAGTGCATAATCAAACAAATCTGCTAGAAATACCATTATTCAAGGTGATTTTATGAGACATCTGTTACACAACTTTGAATTTATTTAACACACACTTGATTTACTGATATTATTTTAGTGTCCTTTTAAAAATGGAATCTCATTGAACGAATGCCATTCCTATAGTTATTATGTGGTTACCTTAAGCAACCAAAGGTATACTCTGATTGAACAAGACCTTTTTTCCATAGAAAAATGTGGAACTTACTGCATTACACCTTTGTTTAATCAAACCCAATATTAGGCCTTTCTATTACAGTGCCTAAGGCTGAGCTCAATTTAACAGATGTCCCATGCTACACTTATCTACTTCAAATACCTCTCAGAAGTGTTATAATCTTCCACATTTATTAGATATTAACGTTAGCAAGAAAGACATCTTAACCAGTGGTATTAGACTGTGCAATCGTCCAGGCTTTCAGTCTGAATTGTCTGTCTTTAAACATTTTTAATTAATATCCTCTTTAGTGGATGAGAAAGCAGTATGTAATTTTCATATGATAGTGGCACATCATCCAATTTATTTTCAGATACAGAAGAGAAATTGTTATGAATACTTGTCTCTTCTCTGCATCTTTTTAGCACCTCCATATATAAATGGACTTGACCATTCTTTGTCTATTGTATACAAGAAATTTTAAATATTTTCCTGCTCTTGTCCTGTTTAAAACAATGATTCTAGACTCCCTCAAGAGTGTTCTATACAACCCTAATTTTTAAAGTTTTATAGTCATTCACTTTTCCCCCCTTATTTAGATATTGCTGTGATTGTTTTAATAGAAAATGTTATTTCTCCACTGAAACAGGTGGTCTTCATTAAAACTGTGCTCTTCCTCAAACACATTATTGCAGTTCTTTCTCTTCCCCATAAAGTGTAAGATCAAAATTTTTATTCACATTTTTCCATCGGAGTTTTATTTATAGTTGCACTTATCTTTAATAAATAAGGCTTTTTACAACTCAAAGTAAATATTTGACTGCTTGGTGTCTTCCCTTTTTCTTATAAATAATATAAAAGCAAACAGATAATAATGAGTGATTTATAAACTAGCAGCCAAATTCCAATTCAGTCATAACATTAATCCATCTTAATCCATCAATTTAGGGCTCTAAGTGTGACAAACACATTCATCTTTTATGATTAGAGAAAGAAAAACATCATCAGTAATTGCTATAGACTTCAATGACTTTATACAATGACTGTTTGCATATCTCCTCCAAACTGAAATTTCACAGTAGCAAAAAAGTCTAATTTTTATCTATTCAAAACAATGCTTGAAGAGTAACTTTCCTTTTTTTGTTCTGATTCAATGATCATTAAATATCTCCAGCATTACAAAATTTAGACTATAATATTCGACCATACTTATTACAGCTCTACATTATATTTTTATTGGTATATTGATTACATGTAATCAAGCAATGGTATTTCATCGCAACACCATGTTCCCTTAAGTGTATCTCAACTACTACAAATGTTCTAAGTAGAATTTAGCCAAAAACTTGACTGGCTAGTAATGTCTCGATACTGACAAATAGGTCCAATCAGGTATTAGGAAAAAATTTCTCACCAGTTCGATTTACAACTTCATCTTGCCTGTTGTTATGATATTTTTATTTCTATCTTTTTATATGCATTTTTTTCATTAGTTGCAATTAGTAAAAATTGATTAAAAATTTATGGAGAATATTTTTTTAACTAATTGATTTTTTTTCATTTAACAAACTGGTTTGCCTTCTAGTCTATGTCACACTTGCTGCCCTAGGACTCTTTCTTCTAAATATATCATTAAGGCTGTATCAAGTAGTCTCCAGATGACTCTAGATCACTCTAAAAAGCAGACTGTAATCTCAAAACTTCAAGAATGAATATTTGAACTTCTCAGTATTTCCTACCTTCTCTCTTTCTCAGAAAAGAAAGCTGACCACCTTCTCTTCTGCTGTCCTTTGCAATTTCAAACATATCTACAAACAGCAGTGTGCAACTATCATGTCATTTGCTCCTGTTTAAATAATGAATTTGATGAAATTTGCTGAAGACTCCATAATCTGGTTTAATTGGGCAACTATCATTTAAGCCTTTTACTGAAGGGAAATTCCTATTCCTACTGCATTAAAGTCCTCTTCTGAATTTTCAGTATTTTTAATAACAAATCATCAGGCATCTCAATATTAGTAAGTTTGTTGTTTCATCAGGTATTTATTTTTCTCAGAGGTTAAATCATGGTGCATTTACCAGAATAAATGTTCCTAGCCAAATTGAGCAAATTCTGGTTGTCATTCTTATCATCAGAAATCTCCAGCCTATTAATTTAACCTTAACTATTTACAATCACTTTAGCACAATTTTATTATTTTTTCAAGCTACCCATGGCAATCTCTCTTTAACACTTGTTTTCTTGAATACTGCATAGCACTGGAATTTGCATTTCAAAAATAAACTTTGTCTCCTGCAGTTTATAGAACAACTTGCTCTTTGCAAACCAGAAATTTGGTCTGTCTGTGTTTCAGAACAAATACCACAAAAACTTTAGGAGACCCACTAGGAGCATATTAAAATCTGTGGGATCAGGACAGGATAAGAGTTTTCAAAGGAGGCTTTCTTCCCAGTGACAAATATCAATCAAAAAGTGTGTTTCTGATAGAAAAGGCTTCAGTTAAATAGGCTTTCTTCAAGTAAAGAATTAGTAGGGAAATAATTTTGAGATAAATTATGAGATACCACATTATACAGCATATGGATGCCAAACATAAAGAAATAGTCCCAACCTGCTATTTAGTAGATCACTAAAACTACTGTGAACATTTCTAAGAAAGCGAAGTTATCAAATGAGCCTGTCTTTGCTTTCCAGGGGACTGTGGTGTCCAGAGCACGGCACCTTTCGCCTGAGCAAATAGCAAAGTTGCAGGAATAGTGTCTCTGATATCAGTGAAGTTCTGATAAAAACATTCTGGAGGAGACAATTTTTCTTGAAAATGCCCTTATTGAGAGCAGTGAATTATTATCCTGAACTCATTCTGAGTTTTCCAAATACATTAGATTAATATTTATTAAAGTATGATCTGAAATATTACCATCTCTGAAACTTATTTTAAAAGGGTGGCAGAAAAACATAGACAAGGATACATGATGGTCCTAATATTTAAGGCTTTTCCAATTTATCTATAATATCTGGGTACCACACGTCTATAGTTATCTCTCTACTAGATGTCTCAATCAAACATTTTCTGAATGGAGAAGACAGTAAACATATTTCCACCTTTCAGGGTGGATTTTGAGCTCTAATTTTCATTGTTTTCAAATTACTCATTTCTTAAACAATCTGTTTCTTTTTCACCCCATAAGAAAGAGTCAAACCTTGACATTCACTTTCACTTCATTGCTCTTTAATAGATGCCACTGCAGGAAATAAAATCCTGCATGTTGGAGTCCTTTGTCACAGCCTGGGATCTTTCACACATGTCCAAAGCAGATGTGAAGTACTGTCATACTCAACCAGACAAAGCGGCCACACAAGTGAAAGCGGAGACAACTTGCAGCCTTTGGAAAAAGAGCCTAAGCACTGCTGAAACTCTGCAATGGAAACCAATACTCTTCCCCTCTGGAAAACCCCTACCACTGAGATCATGCTGATGTTACTACTGATCCGTGACACCCACTCCAACAACTTTAGTCTGCCAGCAGTGTTTTGGTGCCCTGCCATAAAACGCAGGCACATATAAAACAATTTTCACTGCAGCTCTAAACATGTATTTCACCACCTCACAATTTATCTTTTTTTTTTTTCTCCTTGTCTTTTCTCATTCTTTTTTCACCTCCCAACAATATCTGAGCAAATTAGAGAAGTGGAGTTTGCATAGCAGACTTCTTCCTTGACAGTTGTTGTTGAACACAGGAAAGACTTTAATCAGGCTTCCAAAGCAATAGGATTGAAAGCGAGCACACCATCAAGAGAGGAGCGCATCTCTAATGAATTTTGAAAGTAGACCATTGGTAAATAAATACATGAACTTTAAAAAAGATCTTTCTTCTTAGGTTGGGATGCCATGTATATATGTGTACTCTGAGATACATTCATAATGAAAGGAAATTTGCCTCATCTAAGATTTGAAGCAGGTAATTTGTGTGTTTCTGTGTATGAAAAGAGCCTGGAACACTCCATAGACCTCACTATGATGACAGCTGCTCTGTTTCTTTCAGAGGAACTGATGGGCTATTAGCCAGGGAATACTGAAGTCTGTAGGTTCTTTTAGTTTACTCTGAAAGTGTGACCTATGAGTTTTTAGTTTTACGTGTGTACATTCATCCCTCACAAATCAACTTCAATTGTGAAATAGCTTTCCTCTGTGTATACGTAGATAATGAATTCTTCCTGTTGCAAAGTGACCTCTAGAGTCTGAGAACCAGTTTCATTTCAATTTGTGTCAATGAAATACTTGACAAATTGCTCTATTTAGAGCCATGTATATCCTGGATTTCAGTGCTGAGCCTTGCTACCCTTCTGACAAAGATAAATCAGGCTGTAAGGTCTGCCCTGCATCTTCATGTCATGGCTACAATTACAGATATGAGTCCAAAGTGTAGTCTCTGAACAAAGTAGGATGCATCACAGTGACAAAATATTTACTTTCACAAAGATAGAAGGCATCAAGAAACCTGAAGATTTTAGGAAAAGCTTTAAACAGAACATGAAAATTAATTAAGGAAGACCAGACACTTTAGCTCACTTTAGCATTTAGGCTATTGATTTAAGACTCTCCACAATATAAAGAGCATTTCTGGAGAAAAGTGATGTCTTTGCTTCTTTTCTGACTCTGCAGTATTCTCCTGGAGAGGCCATAACCCAATCTTCTTTATTAACCAAAAAAATTTTTCACTGTTGTTCTGAAGGCAAAGCCTTCATCACAGAGATGATGAAATCATGTGCTTATGACTTGCCCTTCCATATGCTGCACTGACACAAGCCAATGATTCTTGGAGCAGCTGACACTTGTTCCTTTTCTCCTTGCTCCTAAATTATTTCAGCTTCACCTGTTCCTTTCTCAAATTAGCCCTAAATTGTTTTTAATTTCTAGGCATATGCCAACAGTAATAATTGTACCAGCTGGTACCTAGGCCTGAGATCAGTGGGGCACTCCTTTCTGAAATAGTGTGTTCTTAATTTCTTTGAATGGAATCAAAGATTTACAAAATTATCCCAAAGATTCCAAAAAATGGACATTTTTCCTGAGCAATATATACAGAGTACAAACACATGTTATTATGTATCTTAGGATCAAAAAAGTATATGATGTCAGCTCCATGAAGCCGAGTGATCAAACAAAACCACAAAAAATTGTAATTAGATTAATTAGAAGTAGTCTGACTCCAAAATCCACAGTAAGACTGTTACAAAGTTGCTAAAGCTTTCAAGTCTTCATACAAGTGAAAACTGGAATATTTCACTGAAGACTTTTTCTCTTTTCAACATTTTTTATCACATTAAGCTCTTACTGACTCTAAAGCCACCTATAAACTTTACCTTGACATTATCAATTTAGGACATATACACAAATTATTATTTAAAATTACAGTATAAGGTTCATGTTTTATAAAAATCAAATTCTTTTGTTCAGTAAGAGAAAGAAGGCAGATATATGCATGGTTTGCATGCTTCTAACTGAAAATGAGAAAATAAATCTTTTATTTACTCTTCTACTTATTTGTGAAGATCAGAGCATGCAGTGTTTGCAATGTCGCTGTACTTACTCCTCTTGTATTTTTATATTTTCAATTATATTTACTGGAAGAGTATTTTTTTTTTCTAAATCTCTACTCTTTCTTCTCAAGATCTGTTTTCCTTAGATAGCTGTTACTCCACATTTGCAAAACAGTTTCCTCCTGTTCTGATCTTCAGTATTGTGAGACAGTGATTCCTAATCCTACCATTAACGGCTTTTAATTCAACTCTCATAAGGCCTTACCGTGTTCAGTAAGAGCTGAACACATCTTAAAACCTTGGGTAAGTCTCATTGACTGAAGGTTACAAAAATAATTCAAATTCCATCTATCATTTATGATCTAACATGAGTAAAAGACCATCAGCCACAATTCAGAATCTCTATGACTTTAAGACATTTCTTAATGCAAAAGCCCTAATCAGCTACTACAAATAATTATCAGCAGACAAGATGAATAAGATTCCCTTGTTTATTAATTCCCAAGTTTTATATTTGTAAAAGAACTGATTATTAGAGTTTTCCATATGCTTAATTTTACGGACTGGCATACAGCTGTTAGAAAGAACGTATCCCTATAGGCTCTGAAAAACTGAGACAAACCATTACTGAAATCCATGTCTTACTCATTTAAAAGAAATCTTAGAAAAAATGCGTAGCAAAACTTCAATATATTGCAATCCACCTTCTACAAGGACATTTTGAAAAATATGAATATCGTTACAAGTAATACTGCTAGTATTACTCTGCAGGGGGAAAAAAACCCCAGCCTCCACAGGACCATGTTTTCTGTAAGCACAAGTGTTCAGCTACCCCGTATATAGCCACAGCAAATCAAAGCAGACTTTTATGCAGATTGTGTTAGAAAGGGAAAAAAAGGAGAACTGAATTTGATGCCATGTTTGCTTTTGTATTCTTAACTGGAGTTTGGATTGAAGATTTTTTAAATTATATTGAAATAAAATTAAGAAAAGGCAAGATGTGATACCCAGGATCACTAATCAAACACAGCCCAGATAATATGCACCATGTCTTGCTCAATGGGAACTAATTACTGTAACATTAGCTTTGCAGTGTTTAAACAACTATTTCATTATATTTTTTTCTGCACTGATTAAATTTTCTCAGCACTTATAATGCATCATTACATCTGCTTTGTGCACAGATAACACACAGCATAGCTGCTCATTAAAACTTCACTGCTCTCCTTCATAATTTTAAATAAATCTCATTTGAATCATTTGCATAAAGTTTTTAAAAGAATTGCTAGTTCTTTATTAACACCATATCTTAGGTGTGAAGTGACTAGACTTGCCAAAAGCAGGGTTTTTTCAGTTTCAAGGCCTTGGGGAACTATACATGCCAGAGGTAAATAATAGTAAACACTAGTCATAAATATTGGTACATTACAGCAGCCCACTGACAAGCATGGTATGAACATATGACCTTACTGCCATTCTCCTTGTTGCTATGGCATTTTGTCTCAGGGGTGCAGTAATGGACAAAAATTAAAATGTTAGTCTTATGGTTCATAATAATCTTCATGCATATAAGGAATACTTCAGAGAACAACTAAGGAAATGACCTGGTCAAACTCTTTCAAGAAGAATTTTATATTTTCTCCAGCAAAAAGCTACACTGTACCGAGTGTTATGCAAGATGGTTACACTGAAATTTTTGAGCAGTGGAAGTTTTATACTAGACATGAAAGCCCAGCATCAGTTTCAGCTTGATGAGCATACTGCTAATAATTACTCCTCAGCAATATTTGTCTCAGGAAAGATCACTCCTTCATCCTCAACCATCTCTCTCTGAAGGCAGAAGTTCTTGAAGTCCTTCTCCTATATTTATACATAACAATTTCAAAAGAAAGCCCTGGCCTGTGAGCAAAGAAATAAATACTCCTTTCCCGTTTCCTCCTCAGAGAAGCCACACTATTTGAAGTTTTCTAAATAAGCCAAATAAAAAAAAGGAATCAGAAGATTGTAAAGAACAGCCTTCCAATAGCATGACAAATCAGAAAAAAAAAACTGGGAAAAGATAGGAAAAACACCAGAGAATAACCTCTGTCATGGGACTCAGAACCACTCTGCAGTGCCACAATGATACAAGCTTTTAAGATTCTTTCGTCAGAAATAATTACAAATTTCTCTCTCTTGAAGAGAACAGCCTTCTTCAGAAAGCTTTTCTCCCCTGTACCTTCAGCTGCCAGAAAATCAGAGGCAGGAGCCAAGAATCTTAAGGGCCAAGCAAACTACGGAACTTTCATCTTTAAGATCATGGGACCAGATCCTTTAGAGGCGAACAGCACAGCTCTCCAGACAATATTACTCTCTCTGTTTATGTAAACAAAAGCAGTAACAGTGCCCCAGGGATGATTTAAACTCCTCAATTGAGCTAATTCTTATAGTTTTTGCCTTCTTTTCCCTTAAAACCATTCATTTTAGGCTCAGAACACTCCTCCATCACATCAAAGAGAAAAGCAGGTGCTTTTCCACACAGACTGTGTGGCCTGATCCTGTGGCCTTAAGCAGAGCAGCAGAGGCAGGGTGTGTCAGTCTCCAAATGAGGATACACATTCACTCCACCACAGGTGCCTGCTTGAGACTTGTAGGATTTGTAGATGAGCACCCTTCTTCCATTGGTAACAGCTATACCTATTGCTCTCAGTAAAGCTAGAAAGTCCATGCCAGCAACAGTTTTCTTCCTCATTTTTTTTCTTTAAATCATCACAGAGCAAGAGGAAAAGAATACACAAATGAAGTGGACAAGAACTGCCTAAATAAGAAGGAATCAAACCACAATAAAAAGACATCAGTCAAGAAATTAAGTAGCTCGTAAATTAACTCAATGAAAGAGATAGAAACACGTTAAGTGTAGCATATTGGATGCCGTACAGCTTTCTAACACAATTTTGGATTAAAATCATCCCTACTCAACTACAACCAGTGTTTTATTGAAAGAATAGTTAAAGGACAGTGTCTTCATTACTCTGATCAATATCCTGAGCTGGGCAAAACTATGCAAGATAGGTGTAGGTATAGATACAGATACAGATATAGATATAGATGATATAGATATAGCCATCCTGATATATAATTCAGGCTAAATACTTATGTTGTCACTACCTACCTCACTAGCCTAAACTAAGTCTGTGACTTTTCCAGATCACACTTTGGCCTAACTAGCTGTTAAAGACCCTTAACAGCTGGTGCATTGTATTATTTTTTGTTCATTTGCAGATATCCTACAGTTGCTACATTGACCTGCAAAATTTCAGTGATAGAAAGCATGTTGTAGACAAATGTATAGACAAAACAACAAATTCAATGTGTGAGTTTGAGGCCAAACTGTAGGACATGACAAAGGATAAAAACTGAAATTCATAGAGATTAATTTAAGATGCAAAGTTTATAAATATCATAACCATCTTGGTTAAGAAGCAGAAGTAGTAGAAGTTCAGTTAAAGATAAGTTTTAGGGTATTTAGCTCTGCTTTTTCTCACATACCTGTTATCTCCACATCATGGTCTGCTGAAGAAGTCCTTCATTAATGCAATTGCATCCACTGCTCAAAGAAACATCCCAAAGCCTCCTGGGTCTTTTTCCATTACCAACAAAATTCCTATTCTGTTCTGCCTGGCTTTACCAGCTCTAGAGCAACTATTTATCAGTTGCTTGATGCAAAAAAAAAAAACCAAAAAATACAACTGCTTCCTCTTCTTTTTCTACTGGACTCCAGGTATTTGACTATAAGAAATCCCATTGCACACTGCAGCCTCCTCAGTAGAGACTGCTAGCTAGATGACACAAATAGGGACAGATTAAAGCAGTAAAAGAGAGCACCTTTAGCACAAAGCTTTTTGAGAAGCCTGCTTGAATCTAAAAAGAAACTCTCTAGAGCAACAGTGCTTTTAGAAAACACAAACCAGGAAAGAAAAGACTTGATAAGGAACTAATGCATTCTCGATTAAAACGCAATTCTAATGAAATCATTACTTTGATACTGGAAGAAAAGTTTTCTTTAGTGTATATAATATGGCATTATCTAATGCTAAAATTCAATGAGTATCCTTATGGAAAAAAAAAATTAGGTCAAATTTATCCTATTCCTTCCCTTGTAGATAAAAAGCAGAACAGCTTCCAACTGAAATTTGTCTCTATGTATCTGTTTTTGTACAAAAATGCTTCTCTTTTCCCACCTATTTTCCTTATGGTTTTCATCCTGTATAACCACAATATTGTCATGATTCCTGTAATTTAGCTAGGCCAAGAAGCTTAAACGATTTGTGCAAGGTCATGAACATTGCTTAACTGAAAAGGAGTTTAATGGAATTTGGCCCATTAGTGCTCAGAAGCTTATTGAACACTTCAAAGACTTTACTTGTTAGAGTGACCATGCACTGGAACAGGCTGCCCAGAGAGGGAGTTTCCATCTCTGGAAATCCAAGAACCCTCCGGACACAGTCCTGTGTCGCGTGCTCTGGGATGATCAGAGCAGGGAGGTTGGACCAGATGATACCCTGTGGTCCCCCTCAACCTGATCCATTCTGTGATTCTCCCATTTTGTGAAGAGTATGGGTGTAGACATGTGTGTGATCTGTGTGATCTATCTACAGAAAGATATCTTTTCTCAATCCAAACATTTTCACTCCATGAAAACAAAAAAGAGTTAACAGTAATCACTGTTTGGCGTTTTGAGGATAGAGCCAGCTATCTTGCACAAGCGAAGTGCCCAGCTCTGGTAGACTGACTGCAAGGCACCCACACGATAAGTACTGCAGCGACATTTTCTGCTACTCCTGTTTCCTTTCACAGTCTGGAGGCAGCAAGAGTGTCCCCAGGTGCTCTGCTCCGTGGCCATGGCTCGGTCAGGGGCAACCCCTTCAATGCTTTGGTCAGTAAAATTCAACTCTGATTCAGTTTCAAAAAAATTAATCTCTGAGTCCAGCTTAACCAAGAAAACTGAAGACTTAACAAAATAAAAACTTGTGCCAGCCAGTAAGTCAAGTGTGATTGCAAACAGCCTACTTCTCACCTGGCAGAAATAATGTAGCACTGCCAAGAGATCTACCAGACTCAGGACAGGTAAGGCTGCCTCACAGAGGATTGGAAGGTGCTGTTCTACAAAGACCCCATCTCTACTTGAAGCCTGCTCTTTAGAGTTAGGCTAGAAAATAATTCAAATAACAAAAAAAACCCAAAACAACAACAAAAGAGTAAAATGAATGTTTTATTATTGTTCTGTTCTGCAAAAGAGAACAGAAATAAAAATAGAATTTGGGGCAGAGACAGCAGCACATTCTGGTAGCAAGCACACTTATTTCTTTCTGATAGATAATATTATCTGTCAAGACCTAGCCCATAAAGGGCTACATATTCTGCTGTTTCACTTCCTCACATTCATGCCAAAAAGATCAGAAATTGTTTTCTAGGAGCACTGTGGCAAGGCAGCTCACCCCCCCCCCCTTCCTTCTTGCTGTCAAGAAGGTTATCTGCTGTTTGCATAAACTAGGCATTCTCCCCTTTTCGCTCAGTCTTGTGAGACACTCAGGTGCCCAAGGCTGACATGACAACAAACAGCTGCTGTGAGGGGAGATTATGCTGGAATTTGTGACTGACAGACACTAAAACTTTACAGCTATAAAAGATCTACCATAACTCTCACAAAGCAGAAAACCTTCTACACACCTCAAAAGGTGTGTATGAGTGAGGACCCCTCAAGTTCCAGGACAATGGGCTTGAGCTAAACCTTCTCTTCCAGAAGCTGGGTGAAAGAAGCCTTTGCACACCATAATTTGGTTCAGTAAATCACATCAGGCTTCTAATCTATACTATTTCTTCCCTAGCTGAAATATAGGTACCTTTATCATCCACTGTATATTGCAACCTACTAGCAGTAATTCTTTTGTTTATCCTGTGTAGTAAGTAATCCATTAAATTTCTATGTCTGTTTTTCTTGCGTCTATTCAATAAATAATTCATGTTGTAATAGACCAAATCAGTCATGATTAAAGAACTTGAGAGCGAGAGTGGGTTTTGAGGTGCGGGCCATCTCAAAAGAGCTGCTGCCTGCTGCCAGAAATCTGAGCAAAAGCAGAGCTGTGAAAAGCTCTCTCTCCCATTCTTAACAAGCACAAAGCAGATATCATTCTTTCTATCTAGGTTACCTTGAGAATGAAATAGGTTAGCAAGCCAAACAAGATAATAAAGAGAGTGGTATAAAGGGGAAACCTGAAAAGAGATGTGGGTAGAGGCAATATTCACAATGCAAATTAGACACAACATACCAAAGAACCTCAGCAGGGGCAGGAAAATTTGGTTTAGTTTAATGACCTGCATTCATAGCAATTCCCACAAGTAGATGTCAGGAAATAAAACAGAAAAACCTTTGCTCTCATGCACCATTTTAAATGTTACCACACCGAATCAAGACACTGTGAAAATTTTCAGACATATTTCAGGTACTACTTCTAAAAAAGCAAAACTACCCATGAGACAGGACCTGTATCAAGATCAGCAAAGCACTCTGTCAATTAGCTCTGTGCCCAGACTCTTTCAGGGCTCTGCATGAAAAAGCAGCAATCACTGGCTTGTGCTAAGCTTCGCTGCCTGTGCCTGGTTGTGACTTAGGTGTACAAGTCTGGAGCATTCTGCAGCACAGACTGACTGCAGGTGTAAAACTGAGTACCAGCCTATCAGAGCTCACAAGGTGACATCCCCAGAATAAACACAGTGCAAATACTAAGTAGCAGCAGGGAGACACAAAATTTAGAATTTTGTGACCCCAATTTGGTACCATAGACTTTGGTGAGGATCCTTCATACCTGCCTGATATCTTTTCCCCTGTGGGAAAAGGATGGCTGCTTTCTTTCTTTGTGTACAAGTAATGTGTTCCTACAGTATCTGTGACTGGGGAAATTAAGACCTTGTTCATTTTCAGTTTGTGAAGTGTTTGAGCTGCTCAGAATTCCTGTATTTTAAGTAAAAATATAAATGAGCCAGTGGTACCTAGTAGTACAACCATCAGTGGTCCTATTACATAAAAGAGAATCCTCAGGTACTTGGAAACTGCTTGGATTGGATGTTGTCTTAGATCAAAGGGACTGATGCTGGCAAAACCCTTTTTCAAATAGACAGTCACTCAACTACTCAATTAAATTGAGCCCTATTGCCTCATTCCTGAAGCTGGACTGGAGCCTCACTGGAACAGACTGCAAAGTCAGGACTATGAGCTATTCAATTTCACACATTTCTCAAAATACCTGCATAAAATCACCAAACTCTTTGTGCTGTGGCTTCTCCATATTTAAACAAAAGAATGGTATATCATCCTCTCTACCCATCAGAAGCATCCATCAACCATAGCCACAAGCACCTCAAACTCAGTTACATTCTTTGTCTTTTCCATTCTTAGTACTGTCTTTAAAAGTATAGATCACAAAATATACTTGTGTCCTGGTTTGAAAGACAAGTGTCTGTCAAGGAAGGCAGGAAACCCTCCTGTGACAGAGAGGATGACGCCACTCCCTCCTCCGAATTACTGTACTTTTGAAATGACAGGGCTCTCAGGCAAAGATGTGGTAAAAAGAGTAACAGTTCTTTACTACGATTATATATCCATATATATATAACAAGACAGACAAACGACAACAATAAGAGAACAGACAAACCCAGTCACAGCCCTTTCTCTGTCCTTGGGCAATTCTCTGTTCAGAGAGGCTGCAGTGACTCCCCCACGGCTGCAGGGGGCGCTGTGGCGCAAGCGCGGCGACCNCCAACCCATGTGGAGCAGAATCCCAGGCTGGCGACAGAGACGGCAGAGGTGAGCAGCTCCAGGTGGCGACAGCCACAGCATAACGCTGCACCCTGTGCCACGATGGGACCCTCACAGAGACGTCACAGTGTATCCGTGCTCTGGAGCGAGCAGGCAGAAGCGTCCCAGTGTAGTGGTGTTCCTGGAGCAAAACCTGCACTCGCTGCAGACGCGACCGTGCTCACTGAACACCGAGCGGAGAAGAGTACAAGCCCAGCCTCTGCCCCCTCTCACCAAAGTCTCAAAAAAGTCCCTTCAGCTCTCTCGATGATCAGCTGCAGCCTCTGGAGAAACAATCCCCTTGCCAACATTTCCAGCTTTTGTTTCTTTTACTGGGGAAATTGTCCTGGCATCTGGGTTGGGCAAGCAATCCCTTTTGTCCTTAAATATCGCCCATTCTGGGTGATCAGGGTGGAATGCAGGTGTATAGGCAACTTCCTTTGTTCTTAAGTATCGCTCATTGGTTCCCGGCCAGCCCCTGCCAACCTACACAGTCTCCCTGCTAGATGGGGGAAGAAAAGAAATTTTCATTTGTCGAACCCATGACAACTTGTTAAAAACAAATGGGCTAAAACTAGAAAAAGTCAAAAAACATTTCAACAAAAATTCCAATGGCCATATTGACACTAAACTTAGTAGGATATGATAGACTAATTTCACTACTTCCACTTATCATATTTTCAGCTTCAATTCACTTATACAGAGGTCCCAGATGTACATTTTTCTTTGAAGCTTTAGGGTATGGAAAAAGCATGAGTTTTTTTGACTGGTGCTCTTTCTACAGTTAAGCCTTTTTTTTCCAACTGAACACATTACAATTAGTATTCATTTCCCTTCCCCTTTCTCAGTTTCATTGGACAGAGGAAAAAGCTAGTTGAAAATTTGCATCTGACCACTCTGACAGCTGCTCTTAGGCAGGTTTTTCAATCTAACATGGTCTACAATTTTTTCTGGTTAGTGAATAAGTGTAATGTTACTATTCAAACTCCTTAAAGCAATACCACTCTTCATTTCAAAAAAGTTGAAACTGCATGGAAAGTTTCATGGGATTCCTGGTTGATGAAAAGTTGAACATGAGTCAGCAGTGCCCTGGCAGCCAGGAGGGCCACCCGTGTCCTGGGGTGTACCAGGCACAGCATCAGCAGCCAGGCAAGATTGTCCAAGATTATCTCGCTCTGCTCTGCACTGGGGTGGCCTCACCTCGAGTGCTGGGGGCAGTTTTGGGTGTTACAATACAAAAAAGACATTGAGCTGTTAGAGAGTGTCCAACGGAGGGCAACGAAGATGGTGAAGGGCATTGAGGTGAAGCCGTATGAGGAGTGGCTGAGGTCACTTGGTCTGTTCAGCCTGAAGAAAAGGAGACTGAGGGGAGACCTCGCTGCAGTTACAAGTTCCTTGTCAGAGGAAGGAAGGGGCAGGCATTGATTTGTCCTCTGTGGTGACCAGTGACAGGAGCCAAGGCATTGGCCTGAAGTTGTGTCAGGGGACGTTTAAGTTGGATATTAAAAAAAGATTCTTCACCCAGAGGGTGGTTGGGCACTGGAAGAGGCTCCCCACGGAAGTGGTCACAGCCCCAAGCCTGACAGAGCCCAAGAAGCATTTGGACAACGCTCTCAGGCACATGGTGTGATTCTTGGGACTGTCCTTGGATTCAGTGATCCTTGTGAGTCCCTTCTAACTCAGGATATTCTGTGATTTTATTCTATGGTGCATGATAAATAAGAAATTAATGAAAACCCCACAGCAAACTACTAACGGTGTTTGAAAATACATAAATTCAGTATAAATTCTGAAGTTTGTTTACGTTTCATTTTCTTTCCTATATAACATGATCTAGAGAGTAAAACATTTTATCCCATTGAAATCTTTTTCTTATGGAACTTTTTTTACAGTCCTGTGTACATTTGTGGATTTCTTTAAAGGTAATTTATTGAGTACTTAATGCTCATCTGAGAGAGAGATTTGCAGGATTAGAATCTTAAAATCCAAAACTTGAGCATACATTCACATAGTTCTGAACAAAACAACCAAAAGGGAAGAAAAAACAAAGGAAAACTAAGGGAAAAGACAAATTTTTTAAAAAATAGAATTATTTGCTCTTGGGGTTTTTTTTAAATAGATCTTTTTGACTCTTGTCTTGCCACCATGCTGGAAGTTCAAATGTCAACTTGTTTTATCTGTTTCTGTGTTTTCCTGTACGCTTTCTCTTTAAATTCACCTCTGTACTGTAGCACAGTACCATACAACCTCCTCTCACACTTCCTCTAATCCTTCCCACCATTCCAACCTCTCTTCACTGGACTTCAGCAGTGTTTCTCTCTCCAGTCCAGATCACCATCTACCAGCACTGCAGAACTCATTTCAGCATAAGAAAAGGTGGAGAAAGGGGGCAGGAAAACTCACCATAAGATTAACTAGAGTGCAGGTTCTCAAAAAATTTCTAATTTTGGGATTTCAGCTGGATACAGCCTCCTAGACTTCTGGTACATGTCCATCACTGTCTATCTAGTGAAAGTGTTGATGATTGCTCTGTATGCATAACTTAAATAGGGAAGAGCCAAAGACTATCAAGCATCCCAGCATTGCCACGATTCAAATAACACCATAAGCTATGGCAAGTCCCTACAGAAATTATTTTCTTGTTAAGGAGATAGCTCCATTCATGAGCTGCAAAATGTTTGAACCAGATGTCTGCTTTTCAAATCTGCTACTTCTGGCAAGACTTTTGACAGTGACCTCAGGGAGCAGTTCTGGACAAGTAGAGGAATTCTCTATAAATGTTTACAAGAAGTCATTCTTTAAACATATTCTATGCTGTACTTGATCATTTTGTACATTTTCAGTAATGTACAACTCCCTCTCTTTGGGACTCGCCTCATAAATCAGAAATTTGTCAGGTATTCATGGATTTTTTTTCACTTGAACTTCTCTTGTAAACTGGAACTGGGGAGTCTCAGGTATTTTGAACAGCAGAACACAAACTCATTGCAGGTCTGCTCCTTTTTGTATCACTGGCAGAGTATATAAACAAACAAAAAAAAACAGAAGCAGGTTTGCTCATTCTTACATCCATTTACCTAACACAATGTTGAAGGAGCTTATAATAACTGCAGATTTCCTTCTGTGAGCAATGAGTCAGTCACAGGTGACATCAGTCAGCGGTGATGAACATGAGCAAAACTAGACCTAGGGTAGAACTGAGTCCCTGGATTCCCTAACCTGTGCATGTCAAATGCGCCTCACTTCATATCTTAGAGTGCCTTATTTCCCAAAAGAGCAAGTCCCAACACCAAGCAGGGACAGGCCTCAGCTGAGGGACCATCTTGTTGGTCAAAAAGAGCCTTAACAGACCTCTGAGACAAGTTGAGTGATTTGAAGTCAGTGAATAAAGAGGAGTGTTATTTATCTACACAAATGGCAAAGTCAAAGCTTTAGGAGCACACACAGTCAGAATTTCTGCACTGTTCACATCCCAGATTTTACAGCCATGTGATGAAGCACCTGCTACAAAATAAAATCCTTCCCTGGACAGGCTCCAGACTCTAAAACAGGTGCTAATGATAGTAACAGAGTCACAGTGGAAATCTGAAGTCCTGCAGGGTAGCTAGAAAACAGAAAATGAGAAAAAAATACACTAAGAAACTATATAATTTATCAGAAATTTATCAACTTTATGCAAAAAACTACTTAAAACAGTTCAAAAAGCAGCACTTAGGTCACTGACACCATATACAAACCTTGTTGTATTAGAAATTAGAGGTTAAAGTGAGGTTATTGATGAAGCATCTTATTCTCCCTTCTTCCAATATCACAAACACTGAAGCATGGTATTCTCATATCTCATCCCAATCTGCCTACGTTTACAATCTTTATTTGTCTATTCATATCTGCCAGGGAAATAGAAGAAAGTATGGGGAGGGAGTGTAAAATCTGGGAGTGTAAAATCTGCCAATCCGTGCCAGGAATGTAACACATGAAGTCACATAGATGAATTATTAGCTTTTATGTAAGTGAATTAATGCAGAAAGATTTTTATTTATTTATTTATTTATTTATTATGCATGCATGATCTTTCAAGGGTAAAGAGCAGAATGCTAAATCAGTTCAGCAATTCACCCAGGTACCCAGGTCTTCACCTTGTATCATTAACAGGTGTGTCACTGACTTCAATGATATGAAGATGTACTGTAATATCTGAAGCGTCATAGACGCATGCAAGAAATGTCACAGGGGAGTATCAGAAAACCACTGTAAAAAGTCAGCATATCCATCAAGTAAAAGACACCGCTCAAATATCAAATATGTTTCAAAGCACCCCTATCAGCACCTGATTTTGGAACAGTTCCCTTAAATTGGTCATTTCTTCCCCAGCAGCCACTTTTATAACTCTGTATCATCCGTAAGGCTGAGACCGATAAATATGCTGAAAAGGTCATGTCATGCAGCAGTTGCTGACCACAAGTAATAAGTCACGCAGGAAAAATTTACTCACTAATCTTAACACTCCTAAAGTTCTTTGCAGAAGGGCAAAATTGCTTGCAGGAACAGTGCATGCACCTGTCCAGATAACATTTTCAGCACCTTCCTTTTCAAAGTAGTCTACAATGACATACTGTTTGGTACATTTTCATTGTTGAGTTGGGGCTTTTACAACTACAGAAGAAAAGAGGATGAGAATTGACTGTTATACGGGTACATTTTAGCATGGCAATTGCCTAGCTTTTGCTAATATAAGATATATATAAGGTATCAGTGACGCAATTTCCAGTGACTCTCACACTAGTCTCAGCATATGAGATATCACAAATAGCAACTGTTTTGTCAACAGTTTTAATTTATCTATTTGCTATTTCATTGCAACTCTATCACGGCACATGTGATATCACAAACACAATTGAAATTGGTTTTCTTCTCTCTTATTTCCCCTTACCTACTACAAAATACAACCAGAGAAGTATCTGTGTGGTGTAAGGGTTAACTCCAGAAATGAGTGCAATAAACTCTCTCAAAAGCATTTATTGTCTCTTGCAGCAATGCACAGATATTGAAAACTCATCTTGGATACAGTCTTTTTGCCATAGAAGCATATTTAGAAACAGAGTATATGGAACATCAGCTTACCTCACAAGATGAAATTATGTGAATATTTGCTTTGGCAAAACTCACATGGAACTGGTTACTTTTTTGTAGGAAATTTTTAAAGATAAAATAAACTTTGGCTCATCAAAAAAGTAAACTAAACTTCAACAGTAAGCAAACTAGTAAATTAAGTTTCCTTATCATTATTTTTGCTGTTGTTTTTCCATTCAATGGCACAGATCATTTAAAATTACAATCAGTATTTGAGCTAAAAGAAATCTTCTGATAAAGCGCAGCTTTACCAGAAACATATTCTGCTGCTGTAAACTTTCAAATGCAAATGACATGAGATACGAGTATTTGGCTACAATAGTGTCCCCAGGTGACATCCTTGTTTCAATCAGCTTTTCCTGTGCACCAATGCTGCAACAGCACTGAAAGGGTTGGATTCGAGGACTAGTGCTTTGGAGCTACAGTTCATCTCCTGGAAAGTCTGGGATGGACATACAAATCCCACTTCAGCACCAGAAAAGAGCAGACTGTCAGGAATGTGAGGATTGGTCCAGATTTGACTCTTTCCCAGTCCAGCAACTTTGACAGGAAAATAAACCAGCTTCTGCACAAAGCACAGCTGATGGATACTGCACTGAAGCCTCATCCTGCTGGGACATCAGGACATTCTCAGTTAGGCTAAGGGACAATGAAGGTGGCTTGGAGGAGACTTTTTTGGGCGTTTTTCCCATTAGACAGGAGAGTGGAGGAAACAAGGGATGAGCTTAGTGGAGAGGAGGACACTTCAAAGAAAGATGTACTGAAAGTAAGTTTCATGAATTTGCTACAGTATCACATAGGTGCTGTTCTGTATATCCTCAACAGCTGTTTCACATAAAAGCATTTATTCTGCTACCAATATTCTCCAAGAAGAAAAATACTTTGAAAAAGTATGCTGACTGAGAAACATAGTGTGGAGTGAATAACATTTGCTATGCATCTACCTCATCGTTCAAGAACTGAAACAATCCTGTTTTCACCTCCAAGACTTTGCTATTATATGATGCTTGATTGAGTACTAGAGCTCTCCAAGTGTGCATTGCTGTTGTCGCATCCATTTCAGTGGACTTATAATCCTATACAACGAGGTATCTGTGCTAGTTTGAAAGTGAACCAATGGGAGAAATGAACTTCAAACAAACCTGAAGAGAGATTTTTTAAGTCAGAGTTATAATTTAATGGAAAGATTAAAATAAATGCAAAGAATACAGAAAAACTGGCTTAAAACCACAGGGTCAGAATACAACCTGATACCCCTTTGACCAGGGTGGTAGTTGTAGTCCAGTTAAGCAGTGCTGTTGAAGTGGTGTTTGAAAGCAATGATCCTGCAAAAGGTCTGGAACTGTGGGAAGTTCGCCTTCTCCACCGGCTACTGTCAGAGACAGCAAATGCTCTGTTTCGGGACATCTTTGAGTGTGGGGAAGGGGGCAGATCGGACCCTACCTTGGTNTGGTAGTTATGCCTGTTTTTCTGTATCTTTCCTATCTGTTTTCCTCCCTTTCTTCTTCTGTTTCTAACTTTCTTCTCACGGAACATAACATTGGATGGGCTGTAAAGTTTTCTATGTTTAATGAGCTAAGTTTATGCTCAGATAAGTGACGTTGTGTACTGTTTACTCTTTTGCCAATGTGCCACAATTTTCTATAGTTCTGCCAGTAAACCTTTGTGTGTTTTTTACCTCTTGGGAAATTTTGGTTGAATTTTCTCTTTGCACCTACCCAGAGAAAAAGAATCTTGGTTTAGCCCTAGGTTTAATTGACCGAGGCATAACAGGTACCCAGGGTGGTGGTGGTGTCTCTCAGTCCCCAGGCCTTTTTATGTGGTGGTTCTTAGGTGGTACCTCCCCCTGTGCAGGGATTTCCACAATGGAAATGATGTAATCCTATGAGTCATAGGATATTCCTGGAGTTCTATTCTGCTGGTGCCTATTCAGTTTGTTAATGGGCCATTAGCAGAGATGACCCTCTCAGGATGGGTGGGGACAAGTTATCATGGTTGAGATAAGAAACAATACCCCACCTGACATGGTCTGCCTCTCCTCAGCTCATAGCCTGAGGGACCAGGTGTGTATGCAGCTAGCGTGAACGACCCATTGTTAACCAGCTTATCAAGAAATTATGTGGATGGTGATAGAATACATACTTTGGTTAACCCAGGACAGTATCACAGGTGTGTCACTGGTATGCTAATACACCAGAAAGAGATCTTATTCCAAGATTTAAACACATCTTCAGGTCTGTGTGCAGGAACAGGCCTCGAAGCTGCAAGTGCTCAGGACCTTACAGGACAGAAATCCTTTACCCTATAAGCAGTGTGATATCCTTCAGACTGGTGGAGCACAGATTCCATTTCAGACAGCAAGATTTGGGGTTGTTTGGTTTGGTGTTTGGATTTTGGTTGTTTGTTCTTTGGTCAGGGGGGGTTGGTGGTTTTGGTTTGGTTTTTTTAAAGGGGGTTACTTATTAATTTTGGGAGTTTTTCTTCGTTGGGTTGGTTGGTTGGTTTTGGTCCATTTGAGTTTAATAGGGAATAAAAGTGTATTTTCACTTGTAAAACCTGTCATTTTGGAAATTGCACAGTTGAAGATCTGGCTGCTCCGAATATTTAGACAAAACTAGGAATCCTCAGCTAAGCTGTGGCATCATAGAAGAGTGAAAAATGTTTTAAACACCTATGATTACAGCTGTCTGTGTAATTTCTTTCCATAAAGAGAAATCAGGCCAGCTGTAGCATGTTGTTCTCTAACCACTTAACCCAAATGTCTGAAAGAGCCATCTCCTCTATAATATTAAATGGCCAGTTGACAATGCCCTCTTATATAAAGTTTCTGCTCAGTAAGGGATAACAGCCAGAGGCTACCTGGGGAGTTGCGTTTTGCTTGCTCCTTACTCATGTTATCTTGCAAACTTAATAGACATTTTGGGCCTATTTATTTATATATAGATTAGTTTGTTAGTCATTTCAAAGCTGTGTTGACACCACTTAAACCCAACTGGCAACATTAAAATCATTGCAATTTAGAACATCATATTCTGACTACTCATGGCACTCCAAGTGCAACAAATTTGGACATTAGCCTCTGGAAAGGACCAAAGAAACCACAAGAGGCTGTCCATCCTTCAAAGCTCAGAATTTATCTAGAAATTTTCAAATCAGTTAGAAAAGACACAACCATGAAATGGCAAAGAAGCACTTTTTTTGAAGCTTTAAATTAATTCTGAAAGCACTGCAAAACAATTACCAGAATTAATGCAAAGGCTGGGAAGGGTGCTTGAGGTGGTTGGATAAAAACACATCCATTAGGACTTTTCTGTTTACCACAGCATTAACGAAATACAGCCTTTTCCTATGCAGTGAGGCAGGATCTGCACTATTTACAGGCTGGTTTTCACGCTTGCTGCTGGTTTTTGCTCTAAGTGCAAAGGAGTACTTCAGCTGCCACCTCCTGGCTAGTCAACTCTACTACACTGCACCAGGCTGGTTTCCCATCTGTCTTCCTCAATCCTGTAAACAGAGACGAAGAAGGTTGTCTTTTAAGTGCACTCTTAACATAATCCAAACAGGTACTTTACTAACGGTATTTTTCACCAGCAGTAAAGACTGAAAAACAGCCTTGATCTCAAGTCTGAATGAAGAGGAAAAGAGCTTGGATGCAACACAGAGGGAAAGTGACAGGTCCAGTGGAGGATGGGACAGGTACTGCAGACTCCCAGTGTCAGTACTGAACTAGGGGAATCTCTGTTTTTCCAAGATCTGCCAAGTCCCATCAAGTCTAGCCTTCATGGGGAAGGTCAAGCAGAAAAAAAGAGAAGTCGTTGATGATTTTACCAACATGATGGCGTAAAACTGGTCCTTAAATAACACAGGTCAAATATAGGTTTGTGATGAGGAAGAAAAGGATATTTACATACATATTTTTTCATTTGATTACTACCATGACCTCGGCTTCCAGGTAAGCCAACATAGCTTAGCCATGGGTGATATCTGAAGACAGGTGGTAAGAATGAAATGAATGTCCTTGGGTGATCAGCGCATTACAGCAGAGAAGCTGAAGCCTTTAAAATTCTGTATCTTGTTTACATGGGACTATGACCCTAAAGCAGATGGAAAAGAAGAGGACTTGGTACCTCTTTGAACAGGAATTTGTAAGGTTGCTGCATCTAGCTGTCTATCTGCTGAAACACCCAAATTGAACTACAGAGAAAATACTTATGATAAGTACAGGTATTTCACACTGGTGACTCAGATTAAAACTAAGAATTGTAGGATTCTACTTATAAAACTGGAATAAATAGAAAAAGCCCCCATCCTGCATCTCCTAGATATTATGTTTCAAGGTGCCCTCCTACTACAAAAGTCAACAGAAACTGAGAACATGATAACAGATCTCCCTACTTATCAGCCCCACTTGACTCTATTGGACAAAGCATGGGTCACAGTTGAACATTTGACCTAAAGAAAGTGTCATACTTAGTTAAAAAGAGGCCCACAAAGAGTGGAAAGTCACAGGTACAACTACATATTTAACTACAGCCATCAGTACTATAACATCTCAACAGAAGTCGTCAGCAGCTTGGGGTATTCTGGCACTGTGAAAAATACATTATCACCCCCTCAGAAAATGCAAATACCTCAGGCAAGGCCGTGGCTGCATACTCTATTCAAAACCTCTATTCATGGATGAGAAGGCCAGAGAAGCAGAGCAGAAGACTTAATCCCTGGGTTTATAAAGAAACAGCACTATTTCATTGTGCCATAACATCACATTTACTTGCAGCCAAGCCAGACAACACTTGCATGAAAACAGCACACTACAACAAAAATTGCTTTGAAGTTTCCCTTTTCTACTCATAATCTCCTTGCACATTTTCATTTGTTGTGGCTTTTTTCTTTTCTGAGTTATAAGGTTGAATTATCTAGTGCTCTACATCAGTGTTTGTGTAAAAGAGGCTGGGGACCTCTGGCTTAAAAACATAAAGATTGTTAAAATATTAACATTCTCTCCTGAAATTCCTAATATCTTAGACAATAAGAAAAGATGGTAAAATCAGCACCAACAGTCAGCATCAGATGGGGAAATCAACAAATCAACATAATAAGGATCAGAAAAGTGGGCTTAGGAGGTTTATCTGAGAATGCAGTCGCTTACTCACACTAACATCACATGCTCTGAGGTTTCTAACACTAAATATCAGCCTTTCATGCCCATCCAGTATTTATTCTCCAGTAGTCTGCACTCACAGACTCCTTCCTTCCAGTCCTGATATCAGTCTCTCAAGAAACTCCTGGCTCTCAAATTCCAGCTGAGCTCTTCCCCTAGCTACTGCCAACTTTGCTCTATGATCTAATAAAGGCTATTTTGTTTATCACCACTTTCAAAGTAATTTTCAAAGATGGCATTACACTCTTTTGGCCTATGCCATACACTGTGTTTGTTTGCATACAAGCCATAGTCATTTGCAAAACACTTCGAAATTATTCTTGATGATATGAACAGTATAAATAATGTATTATTTCTTTACAAACTGTACTAATGCTGTACCCAGATCTGCCACAGTATTTCCTAAGTTTAGGGCATTGTGACAAGGATCTTAAGCCGTAATTACTACTTTTTAAAAATTAAACAAAACCAAACAACAAACCAATTTCTCTCAAATTATTTAGTCAGTTTTTGATCAAAACTTGGAAATACAGACCAAATTGAACTAACCCCATTACCCATCTCTCTGCTTCACTCTGTGTTTTATTCACTTGTCACTAAGATGAAGCACAGTTTAAAGGAAAAGCTTTCCCTTCTGTTTGGGAAAAAAAGGGCTTGTTGTAACAGAATGCTTTTTCATTTGGGGGCTGACCTTGCTTTCATTTCCTTTCATTTCCTTTCACTTTTAATCTGCACATCACTACAGCACTGTTACTAAGGCAGGGAGATAAATATCTCGGTGCTGTAGGAAAATGACGTCCAAGAAAGTACAAGCGATTTATACACAACTATTAGGACACAATCCTTTTGAGGATTTTCCTTCTCTCCACTAGCTGCACAAGGAATTTACAACATCATTCACTGGTGATCTGAGCTTACAGAACTGTGGAATGCTTGCCCTCTTTTAGCACTCTTACAATGTACAAATTTGACACAGGAGGACAGTATTTTACTGCAGTTTCCCAAGGGCACCAATTAGTTTCGTGTCTTTCATCTACACTTCCTTGGTAAGCAGGAGTGACACTTGGTCACACTGAAGAAGACATATCACCACTAGGGCTCACAAACACACAAACAGCACTGTTTTAAAGAAAGAAATGCAAGGAATAAACATGACCATGTGCTCAAGGAAATGCAATGTAACACAGCTGCAGGGTTAAATATGTACACACGTAAGTTTTCTGCTTCATCATCCAGATTTGCAAGTAATACAGCCCAGAACTGATGTTTCATCACCTTGAGGAATTCACAGCTATGCAACACCCCTCAGAGCCAGATCAAAGATCCACTGCTAGAGGCAATAGCTTTTTGGTCTCAGCTTGCTGTGTTTCAGAAATGCAGTTTCTCTGCAAAAGCCAGACTACTTAACTAGAAAATTCATCAAGCTGTTCCTTTCAATTAGTCATCGCAACATGCAAGTTGGATTTAATGCTTCTCAGTATTCTGTAAATGTTAGCACTCTTTTCTGATTTTGAAAAAGCTGTGCTGGAGGGAGGATCAGGTAGGTCACTGTCATTAAAAACACTTACGTTGACTTTTGCCAAAGTGAAACTGCTGATTGTTCATTAATGCCCTCATCTTCTTTCCGTACATTCAAAACTGCTTCACAACCAGACCTTGAAGCATCTATTCCCTTTGTTTTTGTACTTCTTGTTCAAATCACAGTTAGAAAAAAACCACATTTATTAAGTATTCTCTTACTAGGAAGAAAATGTGTCAATTTTATTCCTGACTGATACAATGCCAATGGGGGTTATGAATGCATACATGTACTGTTTCAAAAACAAGAAAGCTTTGGGATAAAAAAAAATTACATTGCAAATCAACCTGAAAAAAAGTCAAACTAGAACTTCTGCATACAAAATAGTTCAGAATACTGATACTTAAACAAAGATTGTGATGGGACAGCTCATGAGGATATAGAGCAAGGAAGTAAAAGGTTGTGGATGGGTCCTCCATTTCATTACAGGGCAGAGAAGGAACAGTCATTTGCTAGCAAAATGATAGCACCAAGGTTTCTGGTATTTAGCTAGACAACTGAGAAAAAAAAGCTTTAGGTTAAGTAGTATCAGCATAGGAGGATAGAGGATGCATTTGAGGACAAATTTTGGAAAAATCCTTAAAGACTATCATGTATGGCAGCTTAGCCAAAGTGAAGTAAGGGGAAAAAAAAGTAAGTGTATGCAAACACCTGAAGGGAAGAAACATCAAAGGAAAATGAATCATTTGCTGAAATAGAAAGCTTGCTATGCTGAACAAAAAGATGAAATTAGAATAAGGACATTTAATATGGTTACTACCAAAAATAGCTTGTGCTAAAATACATCATGATATGGAACATATCACAACAGAACTGAAACTTCATAACTAGTTAGTTATGTAGACAAGAGGTAGAAAAATATAAGAATTCTGCAGAAGAAATGTGATGTTATAGAAAGTACCAAACAACAGTGATCCTACAGTATTTTTGTCCCCATGTTTCTAACAGGACTGACAATGTATTTAAAAACTGCAAATATTTAAATGCTGTACCGGTAATAAGACTAAATAAACATTTTTCTTTAAAAGTTGGAACCTTGCCAGGCCATTGTAATCATTGACACACTCTTCTACTTTGTGTGGACGTAGATGAAACATTGGGAAATACAAAATGCAACGTTCTGAAGTAAAAGTTTGGGGCAGTATTTTCTTAATTTCAGCCCCTACACTGATACCTCAAAGGAAAAGAGTCCCACACCAACCACAGCAACAGGACCTTTGCGATACACCACCACACCACACAGGGCACACCAGGGCCCACATATAGTTTAAACTATACGTTTAAAGGGAGCCCATTCCCAGGGGATACCACTCTCCTGCAGTGCTGTGGCAGCACAGACACTGTACCAGAAGACACTCTCGAGGGTTTTAAATGATCCATAGCTATTTACATTATTCATTTCATTACTGTTAAAACAGTGATAGTCTGGCAAAAGCTGCAGATTTTCAGACAGGTCGGCAGAATCAAATGGCATAAAGCCTGCTCCTGGCTGTACACACAATTAAAATTAACTGGATACACAGAGAGATGAGGTTCCCCCTGACCTTAACAATGTTGATGTTTACATATGAACCTCGCCACTTGACTGCAGATAAGGAATGACAGACAATACTGTAAATTAGTGAAGGTCAACAGAGCAGGAGGCAGCAGTTAGTCAATTACAAAAGCAAACCCTCCAGTAAAGCACCAAGTCCTGTGTTTTCTCTGTATAATCAGCTGCCTAAGTCACGGAGTCTAATAAAATTGACCTGTTTTTCCTTTGTCTAATTGACTGATGCCTAGAATTGAATGAACTTTAGGTGTGCTAGAATTTAAGTCTTAATATCAAGTAGTAATAGGCAAACATCTAATTAGTCTTCCTTCAGGTCTAATGGTTGATCCTGCAATGTGCAGTTCTATCCAACCATGACAAAATTTTCGGTTTGGAGGTGTTTACAAAGACAAAAAAAACTTTTTACGAGCTATGTATGAACTCTGCTGGGTGCTAGTAAAGTTGCTATAACAAAACAGCTCTTGTGTGAAGAACAAGGATTCAATTATAAATAGAGGTGAAAAAAACCCCAAAAAACTAACGCTTTCCTCACACAAGACGTGTACTTTCTGTTAGAGATGAAAAAAATCATTGATAGTTTTCTCAAAATAGCAAGATGTAAAATCTTTCCTAATTCATTCCCCAGAATAAGTAATTCAAAATCCTGAATAGCTTCACAGATATGTTTTTCCCCCTTAGATCTGTGGATAATCTACATAACTATTCAGACTCTTTAAAAAGCTGTATACAGCTTCAAGATTTTAAAGGATTTTTTTTTTCCCCACATATTTCCTATATATTTTGAGCTTAACTTAAAATGGCTTTCAGAGGAAATGTCTCAGACCTTGCTCGCCCCACTGATAAGTAGCTGCAACTGCTGTTGCTGCTTCATGGCCCCCCTTTCACCAAGACACTTGTGTGTGTATTTTAGCTTAGACTCCACTGCTGAGCTTTAACTGAAATAAAGCTGGACACTGGTTGCAAGTACTATTTGGCACTTGGATTTTCAGAGGAATCCAATACACCCAAATCTTGCTGCAAGAGCTGGTATCTAACAAAATCTGAACCAAAACCAGAAGATGCCTCACAGGTTTTTGACTGAGGCTCAGCGAAATAGTAGTTGGAGATGAAAGGCCCAGTAGGTTTACTTTTACTCAAGGCTCTATGACCCTCTTCCCCTCCAGCTATCCTCATTGAAGTTAGAAATTGGGAAGTAGCTGTTAAACTCCACTATTATATCATTTTCAGTAAGAGAAGACAGACATCATTAAAAATAATTATTTAAAAAAAAAGAAGAGAATAAAAATTGAGACCAACTCCAAAACTGTACTTTCTGTGTATAACTCCCTATGCATTCCCAACAATATCGAGGAGTTTCTGCTTTGGACAAAGCAATTGCCTAATTCTTCTGCTTGAAAATATATTAAAAATAAAGTTCCTCCAACAGTGCACCACAGAGTACAGCCCCTATAAAGGGATTTTTCTGACACCAGAAACTATACACAAAGAGGCTCAAAAAAACATTCTTGAAAACTCAAAGCCAAATTTTAGCCTTCACTTACACACAGTTTGGTGACAAATTATACATATTCTCCCTCTCTCTCTCTAATCACACACAATATTTTACAGGAACTCAAAAGTGTTTACACAGTTCTACATATGCAAATTCAACATACAACTTAGAAAAACAACTTCCAAATTTAGAAAATCAACTTCCAAACTCATTCAGGTTGTCATATTAGTACTTTCTCTCTCTAAACCTCTAACCACATTTTTTCAATGTTCTCTCTTTTTTTGGGGAAATTTGCTAGCTATTTTCCTTCCCTTCCAGCTGCACATTTACTGATGCCTCACTAACACATTTTCCTTGAACTGATTTTGGTTCTCAACCATGTGTATGTCCTCCAGTGTCATACTGCTATTTCTGGACTAAACAATGCACTCTATCACCACACAACAGTCGTTCCCTAAGAGGCAAATCAATTTATTTGCTCTTTCTCACTCCTTTTACCAACAGGCTACCTATTCGAAAAATCAAAATTTGTTTTCAACATTCCTAAGAGCAGCACACTTAAAATACACACCATGAACTCAAGTTTTTTAAACAATACTTCAAGTGCTTACACAAGCAAGCAGCCACAGCTTGAGTATTAAAAGAATACTTCATGTTGCCACTAAAGGCCATCTAGATCTACAGAAAAAAAGCCAAGGAAAATTGAATTCCTTTAGTCACTGATATAAGCCTATTACATTCATGAACTGCCACAAACAGACACATTTTAGAAGCAAATGGAGAAAAGGGGCAAATAAGGAGACTT
The DNA here is from genome assembly GCA_013397565.1 of Ptilonorhynchus violaceus. Lineage (NCBI taxonomy): Eukaryota > Metazoa > Chordata > Aves > Passeriformes > Ptilonorhynchidae > Ptilonorhynchus > Ptilonorhynchus violaceus. The sequence continues at coordinate 53,152 of VZRJ01012176.1, read as the reverse complement.
TACATCTCCTGTTGATCAGATGTAGTACATTCTACAGGTCCGTTTAGTATTAGACAGGTTCACTGAAAGAATTTAGAAACTTTTCACAAACTTTAAAGCTTCTTTTGAGCTAACTCTTACATAGTTTAAGGGAGTTCACAACAGGCACTGGTCTGACAACATTAGCATTGTCATGCATGGTCAACTTTTGCCCAAATATTTCCATTCATCTGAAAAATTGCTTATACAATAACATCAACAAAAAATCAGCAAACATCAAAAGGCTGCATATCTATTACCCACAGCTACAATTAAAACAAATTACTAGTTTACACGACTTTTAGCAGGATTAGTGCTCAAAAGTATGAGATTCCCATGGCATCTTTGGGAAAGCAGAGCCCAAAGTTTCCTTTTAATGAAAGATGGTACTTTTGTACTAGACAGAATGTTCACAAACACTAAGGCAAATTAAAAAAACATATACAGCTTCATTCATTACTAAATATTAACTGTGTTTAAACTTCTTACCAAGGAAAGAATAACATTGGTTTGGTGACACTACAGTCACTTCTGATGCAGTAAAATTTTATTTAAAATAAAACTATGTTCCAGAGAATGCTTTAACATATCTTTCCTCTGGCCATCACAGTCTTTCTCTCACTGTTAAAGAGGCTTTACAAAGATACAGGAGGAAAATTAGGAGGAGAGGAGAAATTAGTGTCTTCACACATAATTTGTGCCCTGGGTCCCGTTGCACAGGTCAGCAGGATCAAGTACTTCCTTACACAGTCGGTGTGAGCTGCATGTGGAGCTTGTTGAACTCAGAGAGGTGATGCCAGGAGGGCTTAGGCTTCCTCTGACCACACTGAACAGACACAACAACAATCTCTGCAAGACTTTGGTGAATATTTACACCTTTATGCCTAAATTCACTGAGCACTATGCATACCAGTTGCATCTCCACTATGGCAGACTTGGGCCCCTGTAGAATGCACCAGTTGTGTCCTACTGGAAAAGGGAAGGTTTGTTTCCAGCTTGTGTAGAGCTTGTGTTCAATGCTACAGCTTCCTCACCAAGGGGAGCAGACACAACCCAAAGTGAAGGCCTGTTGTATACCAATATACAGATGACCAAGGGACAGGGTTTACAAGAGAAGATGAAAGAGCACCAACACGACCTTACAAACTCACCCACAGACATCACCTGTAGTTCACAAATTTTAAGCTGGCTGTCATATTTTATAGCCCGGTTACTGCTTTATAGAAAATTGTCAGTTAACATACATGAAGGCCAAAGAGGTCCTAAATGGGAAAATTAGTGAGAACTTCCTGAAGAGCAAATTTAAAACATAGCTGTTTATACAAAACAGATGCCATGGCAGCACCAATTAGGTGTTGCAGTTTCAGTTTAAGATACAGTCTTATGAACTAGAAAATATTGAGATATGAGGTCTTTGGAGCAGAGAACACATCTTTGAAAACAATGTTAATAGAAAGTGGTTAGCACAGTAAGGCAAATGAAAGAACTAATTCACATGCAGTTAAACTTCAGATTCTCAGAGAAGTAATTGTCAAGTCTGGCCAGTCAAAAAACAGGCATATAAAAATAAGAGAAAGCATCTGTTAGTTTATTAGTTGAGGAAAACTGGTATTCTGGTTTTTGGCAACTTACTAGACAAAAGCCAAAGAAGATATATTTAAACACAGTCTTTCAGAGAGGTGGGTTGGCATATGGTGTAATTTGGGAAGAGGGCAAATAAAGACAAAGGAGGTTAAAATGTAATTCTTAGCATAAAGGAGATGTTGAAAATCAAGGAAAAGACAACAAAGGAACATGAAAGAGTTTCAAAATCCAAGCACTCCTGAAGGGCTATCTTCAGTAGTATCTCATGCTTTTGTAAAGCACAAACTATATTTGTAATTTATGAGAATTACAATTTTGCCAAGGATAAATTGTGACTTAAGTGAGAAACCTCTAGCAAGACTGCAGACCTGATTTCTGTTTCACAGAGAGACAAAAATCTATTAAGAGAACAGGAAAAGGCACCAGTAAAAATACCATTTTTTCAATGCTGTCCCAGTTTGAAAGGCTGGAACCTTCCTGGGACAGAAAGGATGACCTCACTCCCTCCCAATTACTATACCCTTGAAATTACGGGACTTTCAGGCAAAGATGTGGGAAAAAGAATAACGGGTCTTTACTAGGATTATATATCCATATATATATAACAAGACAGACAAACGGCAACAATAAGAGAACAGACAAACCCAGTCACAGCCCTTTCTCTGTCGTTGGGCGATTCTCTGTTGGGGCAGAGAGGCTGCGACAACTCCCCCGCGGCTGCAGGGGGCGCTGTGGAGCAAGCACAGCGATCTCTCCATGTGGCAATCGTGGCTCGGGCAAGCGGGAAAGGGAGAGAAGAGGTCGCTCCCGGTGCGAACCCACGGGGCAGCAGTCTGGCTCAGCACCAACCTCAGCAGCGGGCAGCAAGCAGCGCCGGCAGGCAGGTTTGACTGGGGAGCAATGGCCCTCAGTATCCCCCACCGAGCAGCCAGCAGAAGGCAAGAACAGCACAGACGATCAGACCCCGTTGGTGACCCACATGCAGCAGAAATCCAGGCTGGTGGCAGAGACAACAGAAGCGAGCAGCCCCGGTCGATGACCAGTTACAACGTGGCACCGTACCCTGTGCCAAGGAAGGACCCCTCGGAGATGTCACAGTGTAGCGGTGTTCTCGAAACAAACCGGCACTCGCTGCACGCACGACCATCCTCACTGAACCCGAAGCGGAGAAGAATGAGCCCGGCCTCCACCCGCTCCAGCCAAGTCTTGAAGTCTTTCATCTCTGGCGAGGTTAAGCTGCAGCCCCTGGGAACAATCCCCTGGCCCAAACTCCCAGCTCTGTTTCTCTTGTTGGGTGATTATTGTGGTATGTGAGTGTGAGGGCAACCTCCTTTGTCTCTTAAGTATCACCTATGAGTTCCTGGGCAACCCCTCCCCGCCCCCACAGGTCTCCCTGCTAGGTGGGAGAAAAATTCATTGACAGCTTCAAATCTACAACAAATGCTGAAATTAACTTGTACTTTTACAGGAACAAGCTTAAAGGCTGCTTCACTCTGCATTTGAGGCTAAGTGGACAGCTGACTGAGTTGAAAAGCACAACCTATGCTGTATGAAACCTGTGCTATAGTATTAGCACAGTATGCTAATACTATAACCATGTCTAACATTAACTACTCTACATTGTAGCTTGTGCATGCATGACCAGTTACCACATCTCACCCATCAAGAAATAGTAGTATTCTACAATATTACTTGAAATACTTTTGCCCATATCATTATTTAAAAAATCATAGAATCATAGCATTATAGAATATGCTGAGTTGGAAGGGACCCATCAGGATCATTGAGTCCAACTTCTGGCCCTGCACAAGATACCCCAATTTGACCATGTATAATTTGAGATTTAAGGACTAAAATATATTGACCTATTTTGGTTGAGCCCATATTTCCAAGGTTTTATTTGCCAAAATTAAATCTAACCTGCTATCTGGAATTAATATTTTTAAAGTTAATTAACTGAAAGAAAATCAAAAGCTATAGGGAGCCTGAAGTACAGATAATCTTTCTAAAACTGTCGTTATGCTTCAGTGTGATCACATCTGCTTTCCTGAAATGATGTCATCCTTAAGAATCAATGACCTATATATCACAGCATCACAAATATTGTATCATTTTTTATTAAAGCAGAGTTTTGATTCAAGGAACACTGAAGTATAAACATCTCACAGACACAAAATCTCTGACATTACAGAGCATCATTAAAATATGTTTTGTCAAATTGAGCAGGTTTAATGAAACCTATTGTATCCTAGAAGGCACACTGCGAAAGACAAGGACTGTATGCAAGGACTATACACAATTAATTCTATTCCTAACAAAAGCTGCCAAGTAGAAATTGTCAACTTGTTTAAAAACAGAAAGCTGTTACCTTGCCGAGTAATGGGGAAATAGTGTACAGTGGTATTTCAACCAATTACCTCAGATGTGTAGTAGAATAAAGTAATTATAGTATAATTCAATTTGGAAGGGACTCTTAAGGATCATTGGGTCTAAATACCTGGTCCTTGCAGAACTATGTAAAACTAAACCACATAACTAAGTGTCATCCAGACACCTCTTGAACTCTGTCAGGCTTGGTGACATGACCACTTCCCTGGGGAAAATGTTCCAGTGACCAACCACGCTCTCAGTGAAGAACTTTTTCCTAAAGTCCAGTCTGCAGCTTCATTCCATTTCCTCATGTCTTATCTCCGGTCACCAGGGTAGAGCAGCACCTCCCCTCCACTGCCCTCCTCATGGAAGTTTTAAACCACAATGAGATCTCCCTACAGCCTCTCCAAACCAGACATGTCAAGTGCCCTCAGCTCCTTTTAAGTCTTGCCCTTGAGAACTTTCACAATCTCGGTTGCACTCCTCCAGACACTCTGTAATAGCTTTATGTCTTTCTTATATTGTGACAACCAAAATTGCTCTGCACTGGGGTGGCCACACCTTGAGTGCTGGGGGCAGAGTGGGACACCCCCTTCCTTGCCCAGCTGGCGATGCTGTGCCAAGTTATTGTCTGCTATTGTAGACCCATTTTAGGTACTTGAAGGTTTTTCTTCCTCAGGCTGAACAACCCCAGCTCTCAGACTGTTTTCATAGCAGAGGTGTTCCAGTCCTCCAATAATCTTCATGGCACTCCTCTGGACTCACTCCAACAGTTCCACATACTTCTTATGTTGGTCTTCAATGCAGTGACACATGCTGTGGTCTGTTGCTTGAAAAGTGTAGAAGACTTCCATGAGCCAAAGCCACTGCCTGCCCTTTCCTGCAGAAGCCATGGCCATTATTTGGGAAGGTGACTCTGCAGAGGTACAATGCTGGACAGAATGTTTCCCACACTCCTGGGCTTTATGAGCGATATGAGCAGAGCAGGAGATGACCACCAGGACTCGGACTCACAGCAAGTCCTAGGGTGATGTCCTCTGCTCACAGGAGCCCAGGGGAGGGGGCGTGGCTTGCAGGAGTGCCCGAGCCCCGTGCTGAGAGGGTCTCCTGAAATCCTAGTGGGGAAGGACTCTGCCGGACTCCTCCAGGCTGGGAGCACAGGAAACATTGTCCTCAGCTCATGAGCTACCTGGCTGCTTGTGGCACAGCAGGAGAAGCCCCTGGCCAGGCCTTGCTCACACACTCAGGGAATTGGCAGCTCTGGTGTCAGGAAGGAACTTTGCCCTGAGCTGGATTGGCCCCAGTCCCCACGAGTTTTTCACCTTTCCCTGGAGCACTGAGCATGGCCCCTTGCCAGGGGCCATTGTGGGTAAGTTCCTGCTTGCTGCTCTTGCAGCACCACATCACCACTGGTGCCCCGGGTCTGCAGTCAGGAAGGTTTTTTCCCTTGGGTCAGACTGACATGATTCCAGGCTTTTGGGCGTTTTTTTGCTTCCTCTGCAGTACATGGAACCCTTGCCAGAGCAGCTGTGGGCCATTTTGGGTAAGGGTCTGCCCACCATTCTTGCAACACAAAGACACTATGGGTGCCCCGAATCCCACCAAAGCTTCCGCTTTTCAGCTGTCCGTGAACTCCATAAAGCTGCAGTTTTGTCCTTGATCTGGTGTTTGGGTCATGTGTGTGCTGCTCTGGGCCTGGGAACCTTGTCATGCAGCTGTGCTGTCAGCAGTGCAAGCACACAGTACTGGAGTTCTGTGGCAAGTTTTGGGGGGAAAGAAGGAGACACTGTAGGGGTGACTTCTGTAGGAAGGTGCCAGAAGCTTCCCCCATGTCAGAGAGGGCGGTTCCAGCCAGGTCCGAAATGGACCCACTGCTGGCCAAGACTAAGCCTCTCAGTGATGCTGGCAGGATCTCTGGGATAACATAGCTAAGAAGGGGAAAAAAACATCTGCAGTAGCTATCCAGATATTGCAGTGAGCTTTTGAATGGCACTGCACATTATAACACATTTGCAGCTCTGGGAAGTTTAAATAAATTTTACATGCTGCAATGAATTCCTTATGCCAGTGTGCAATGCCATGATGAAGGAAAGGCAGAAGCAAAAGGCTCAGTCTCCAGCTGTACATCCCTCAGGGAGGCCTCCAACACCCCAAACTGCTGCAGCATGAACTCCAACCTTACCAAACAGCACTAATGAAACAAAAAAATAGAAATGGCACGTTAACTTTGAAAAAATTCCTTTTAAGCATAAAACATGCAAGTTAACAGGTTTTGGAACCACAATGAAAATGCAGAAATTAAGAAACCTCTTTAAACTCTTCAAAGATTCTCAGATAATAGTCATTATCCTCTGTATAACTCAAGCATCTACTGGCTGCATTTGCAACAGGCAAAGGCATATTTGCACAATGAATATATTTGTTTCATGAATATGGAAATTAGAACAGTTGGTATTTACTATGCATTTCTTACATGACATACCACAGATCATTTTTAAAAGATGTTTCTATTAAAGCTTGCTTTTGTTGCTGCTCAGATTATTTATTCAAAGAAATTTAACTCTTCAGGAAGCAGAGCAACATAGAGTGGTGCCTGCTTCTTCACTGGAGTTTCCATGGCTATCTGTAAAATTTTGTCACCAGGCTCGCTTTTGAAAACCAGTTCAGCTTGCCTGAGAAATGGAGCCTGCTGCTACACTAAAATACAGTGACCCTCTGCTTGGTTCCATTTTAAAACAGCACACTTGTGACAGCTTCAGAAGTGATATACATGAATCCTGTTTGGGGTTCAATCCTACTGCACCCTGGTTATCCTACAGGACAAAACTTATTAATACTTAAACATAAGCATTAACAGTATCATGCATTTTACATAGGATGCTTTGGTTCCAACACGATTTCTTCATTGAGTCATTGGCCGGCAAAGCATTTGCTTCCATCTTACCTGAATTTTTAATGAGGCAAGCCCCTGTAGAAATCATCAACTTGACTGGAAGAATCACTCAACAGAACACCCCTGTCATATTTTATTTTTTCCTCTTTATTAAGTTCCATTGTTAACCAAAAGCATTGTATTTTTCCCTCAAGAAAGAAGTAGTGTATGAAGCATTTATTCAGGATGATCTGAAATAGCACCTTGGACTAAAAGATGGGAAATCTGTTGTGCAGATGAAAAAGTTCCTAAGAATTATTGAAAAAATACAAATAGGTATATATGAATAACATTTTGATATAAATAAAATTTGGTATAAGTAACTACTTGCCAAACCTCTGCTTTAAGGAACTAGTAATTGTCTCAAAATAAAGGCACTGATATGATTGTAACTTTAGAGGAACTTACAAAGGAAATGAAAATCACCTGTTGATATTGAATAGACACCATTTATATAATTATTTCAGGAGGATGATATTTCATCATGAAAGCTGAAAACATATCCAGGGTGCAACTAGGCTTCCATCTTTTAGGGTTGCTTCAGTAGTTTTGGAGACAGAATATACTCAGTACTTTCCAGGCCAAAAAAAGTGTAATATATCAAGATCTGTTAAATGTAAAACTTGCAATGAATTTAATCCAGATCACTATAATATAATCCAAAACTTCACAAAGGAAAAGTTCATACTCCTGGAAAGGGCAGCACAGGACCTTTTTTTAAAAAAACATTTATTTCAGCAGAATATAAAGATGAAGGCTGAGTTAGTTCTCTAAAAGGTTATCAAATTCACATCACATTTTTTTCTGACTTCAAAGTGCTAGGAAGTCAGAGCAGATGCAAACTAGAGTCAAAAACTCTCTGATTCTGTAACTCACATAGCTCCCCACATCCAATTCAATTCCTCTAGCAATTTCTACTGTGTTCCTGAATTTTAGAACTACCTTTAAAAACCAGAAATACCCAATTCCCTGTCCTCAAACTTCATTATTACTTTGAATTAGTACCATCTTCTCATATACACACTGTGAAAACAAGAACAATAATTTAGAGCAATTTATGTCTGAGGTCAACAATGCTGACAAGTAAGTGAACGGTTCTTGTTTGATTTTTAACTACACTTAAATTTCCCTTGATGTCCTAAAAAACTTTAAAGATGACATATCCTAAAGAGGAGGCTGCATCCATCCACAGATTCACTTTTATAGCTGTAATATTGAGCATTACAGTTTTGAGCTACACAATAGTCATGCCCCTTTCCCTCTGTCACTGAAGTGATACATGCCTCTAGAGAGAGAAAGACAAAACTGTTTTTCTATTCCCTGGAACAAAAGAAGGGCTGTGATTTTCCTTGCATCTTGTGAAGGGCACATAAGTGAGGACCTCCTGCTAAGAGCTCCTAGGTAAAGTGTAAAATCTGGTCCTTAAAAGTTTGCTTTCATATTTTGTCCTTTATTATCAGACAATACTGACATTTTATTTTTTCCATTTCAGATAAATCCCTAGTAAACAGTAACTGCAACAGAAACTGATGTTCACAGTGTTCTTCTTTCTCATATCAAAAGCACATCATGCCCCACCAGTGCCAGAATAGCTCCGCAAACTATCATCTGCGATTCCACAGTGACGATGGGGTCAAAAGGAAACATGACTGCTGTCTGAACAGAGAGGCATGGAGGATTTAGTTTTGCAGGCAGAGGTGTAGGTTCAGTCTGCTCAGCTAAAGAAACTCTCACTGATCACAGGGAGGCAAGTGCCACGAATTCCAGAGGGAAGAACCGGTGTCTGTCTGAGGGCAGACAGGTGAACAAAGTCAAGAGAATGAGAATCTCACAACTGTTTCAAGACCAACTGAAGTACATGTTTTATCTACTACAAATGCCTGCTCAAAGAAGAACAGAAAGAAAATGTCTTTGAATAAGGCAAAGGTCTCACTGCTCAGGTTTTTTGGCATACCTGACTACCAGCAATTTTCATTAACAAATCCATTTCAGAATGAAACAGAATGACCAGTAAGATTCCAGTTATGTGCAGCTCTATTACATTCCCACGAAAAAAATACAAAAACCCAGACCAGACATGAACACAACTCTATGGACTTTCATTTGCAGTGAAAAAGAAAATCCACATAATCTTTCCAGGGAAAATTATATGAATGAACTTTTCATCTAAACCTAGTATTCTCCTCAACACTTACTCCACATTTGGCATACACCAACACATCTAGCACTGACTGAAGACATCCTATCTAATCCCTGAAAAGAATAGGGAACTTGATTTTGGATGAAGTTAAAATCCCATAGAAGACTACTTCAAGTATAATAAAGCACCATAAGCTGATACATTAATATAGAACAGTATCATTTTTTCCTCATTACCTGGTAATTATGGAAAAGAAAAATCACATGTAATGTACATGACCTCAATTCTGCAAATGCTTAATTATGTCCAGTATACGACCCATTTCTAAAAACATCAATCTTAAAATGTCTTTAAAAGAACATACAAAAATCCCACTAGAAGTTTATTATTACTTTTATCTACACATTTTATTTATATATTTATACATATATTAAAGGTGTAGATAAAAGTTATAAAATATATATTATATATGTGTGTGTGTGTGTCTTTCAGCAATAAAAAGAAAACAGGTAACTAGCAGCAAGGCTTTTGTTTCACAGAAATTTAATTTTCCTTTTAAAACATATTTTTAAATGGTGGTAACTTCTAATAATAACAAGTATTTTGTAAACACATGACCTGTATTTATACGTATGTATATAAGCAGCAAATGGTTTATATATTATCAATTTGCCAAATATTTTTTGTTGCTGTCTTCCACTAGCACATAAAAGTAGGTATGTCTTAATGTGCTTTAAATATTTTGTATCTATTCTTTGATATATCTCTTTATTGAGAGCAAATCCTAATATTCAAGCTCCAAAGAAACTTTCATATACCAGATAAAGTTCCGGTTTCAGTTCAGCTATAAAATCTAAAATATGTTACCTGTTCTTACAGACACACTAGGCCTCAGCACAGCATTTGGTCTGTTACAGCTGCTGAGGTTTTTAATTACTGCTTCCATGGGCAGAGGGAACAGATCAAAGCCACTTTCAACTGAGCATCTGCTGCCTCTTATTTCCAGGACAGAAGAAGTGCAGTATGTATGGTCCAACCAGACCAAGTGGTGTATAAACATCAACTCATCAAACATCATCAACATCAAGCCATAACTGTGCTGCAAGAATTCTGTCCCATAGGTATAGCAATTCTACTGCTGCTTAGTGACAGAAGTACCTTCTCACACAGAAAAGTAGTTAGCATCTTTTAAGAAATTAAAAGGGATTCAAAGAAATATTTGGTGAACCCTGAACGACTAAAACAATGCAGCTGCCCTACTTCATGAACAGTTAGGATAATCCTGGTATTCCATGAACACCAAGCCACAATGACAAGTACCAAGCTTTCTAGCAGACACGCCTTAGCAACAACAATAACTTTTATCTAAGTCTCCATACTTGTTTTGGCTGTGGTAGAGATAACTTTCTTCAAAGAGGCTAATATGGGGCTGTGTTTTGGATCTGTGCTGGACACAGCATTGATAAAACAGATGTTTTTTGTTATTGCTGAGCAGGGCTTGCACAGAGCCAAGGCCTTTTCTGCTTTTTGTACTGCCACACTGGTGAGGAAGTTGGGGGTGCATGGGAGGTTGGGCAGAGACACAGCTGGGACAGGTGACCTAAACTGAACAAGGAATTCCAGATCAAATGACATCATGCTCAGTTCATAAAGCTGATGTAAGAAGGAAGAGAGTTCAGAGTAATGGCATTTGTCTCCCAAAGTCACCATCATGTGTGATGGGGCCCTGCTCTCCTGCAGATGTCTGAACACCTGCCTGCCCATCAGAAGCAGTGAATTAATTCCTTGTTTTGCTTTGCTTGTGTGCACAACTTTTGCTTTCGCTATTAAACTGTCTTTATCTCAACCCATGAGTTTTCTCACTTTTGCCCTTACAATTCTCTTCTCGATCCTGCTGGTGGATGGGTGATCCTGGCTGCCTGGGGCTTGGTTGCTGGCTGGGGTTAAACCATGATACACTCTTATTCAACTTTTTCAAACACAGACTTTTCTCTTCTTCTCTCCTGTTTATTTCCCTCTGTTATCTGTCCCTATGTGATAAAAGCAGCAGGTCTCAGAGCTGGGACACTGGAAGGATTCTGAATTGAAATACAGGGAACAAACCTCATAACCAAGGCAGTATGGAAGTCCCTAAAGTGCAAGCTTTGTAGCAGGGAGATTAGAAATGGCTACGTAAAAACAGAACCAGTTCTGTTGTTTCGGGTTTTGTTTTGTTTTTTAACATGAGTATAGCAATTTGGGGAAGGAAAAACTGTGGGTGAGATACAGAATGTTTAGCTCATTGCAGGTTCCTAGGCACTGAGGTGGAGACTCAGCACTTGAGTGAGGTCTCAGGGTCAGAAGATGTGCATGTTTGTGTGGTACCAAAACAGGAGTCAGCCACCATTGCAGAAAGAGAGAAGAGAGCTCTGAAACTGAAATGCTTGAGAAACTGCCACAACAATTTAGTCTTCATGCAGATTTCAGTGGATAACAAAAGCATCCTTTCTCTTCAAATACCATAAGCCACATCTCTTCATTAACTGATTGAATGGTGTTAAAAAGGCAGAAAAAAAGGACTAGGCTCTGTAATATCAGCACATGTGAACAAATTCTGTTCTGTAGAGATGTAGTGGAACAACAGTAAATTGGATCTTTTATTGCTTTGAGGGAGAAAAAAATATATAATTTATGTGCATTCATGTATATACGCATAAAACACACACAAACATTAAGAGAAAAGCATGAACCACTATTTCTTTTAATAAGTTCAGTTTTTAATTAAATTTAAAAACAAGCAGGGAAGTTGTATAAAACAATGCAGCATAAGCAATTTTTTATCTAATGTAGCAGTTGAGAAGAAAACCCTCGGTCTCAAACTAATTTTTGCCTCTTTTGAAGTCAGTTGAAAAGTTCTCTTTTTATCTCAAGAAAAACGACTAAAAGAGTAATTTATTGGTAGTATGCGGTTATGAAGCAATGAAAGTAAAATCTTGAAGAAAAATACATTTGCCCTGAGCTTGCCCTGAGCATCTCTTTAATATGAAAGCTTCTTAAACAAAAGGGGAAGTGTGGCTTGTGTTCTTATTTTAAAAGATTTCCAGCTTTGTCTTTTTTCATAGACTTTGTCTTACATATTATGAAAATATGGTGAATTAACAGCACTTACTTTTGAAAAATATTTACATCTGTTCAAAAGCCTTCTATCCGTGTCACCAGTTTCCCAACATATGACAATGAGGCACATAGAAGGCAGATTTCATTTTTGTAGCAATATTTGGAAGTACAAAGCGGACAAGGACAAAGAACCAAATATTAGAAGCCAACACATTCCTTCCTTTTTAATCAGTATCTTGTTAGACTGGTGGGTTTCACTCATTAATCTTTTGGTAAGTGAGAAATTAAACAGATTTAGCATTACAGCAAAGTAAAATTGCAAATTAAATTCATTCTAATGAAACTGCTTTAAAAGAGTGCTACTTCATCACACACAACTTCTGTCAAAAGAGCTTGGACTTCAAAGCACTAATTTCTTTGAAGTAATGTATTTATAGGCAAATTCTGAATCCAAAAGATTTCAAAACAAACTTTCTAAATTCTTCATCTTACACTGTGCATATTTTTTAAATTGTGCAAGTACCACCAAAAAAAGTTTTAAAAAGTATTGTGTTTTGTGTTTAATAGCTTCAAACAAATCTGAAATTGAACTTCATGTGATTGCTGTGTTGCATCTAAATGTTCACTATATTATAGCTGAGCTGGGACATACAAAAAACCTCAAAAAATAAAATGCCTGGAGGTTTGCAATGATTTGCTTTTAATTTCTTCAGCAACTGCTGCATATTGATTGATCTAGTATTGTACAACACAGGAAACTAGCAATTAAAGGCTTCCCTGCACCCAGCATGAGATCCTACAAATCCTGTTATGGGTAACAATAACAGGAGCAAAATTAAAAGAACAAGAGGAATCAAGAAAGCTAAAAAGCTTTCTTGATTGTAGGCTGTGCAGAATTTGTCCTTTGCTGAAAAACATGAAAACTCTGCACAGATTGCTTGCACGAGAGTGTTTAATGTAGGATTACAACTCAATTAAGGCAACTATTTCTCTGATCCCGTAATTCTAAGGCATTTTGCAGATGGCTATGAATCCTAGGCTTTAATACAAATTTCTTTCTGTTCTCTATAATATAAACTCACATATTATGTAAAGACACACTTTATCTTCTGCCTAGGAAAATAATCTTCACAATGCTGGTCAAAAGAGACACTACTATTCTAGATGAATTTAAAATAAGGTAAATTAAATTAACATATACAACATTAAATGTGAACATCATCCATATATGTAAATATGGTATTAACAATAAATCTTAATTGATACCCATCTTTCCTTAAGGAATTATTGACCATGTCCCACAGCACAGGGAAGAAAGATTCCCAGTCCAGCACAAGCCATGCCAACCCTGGAAGTGGAGGCAGCACCACACATAAGGCTGTGTGCGCAAATTGCACAAGACTGCAACTTCAGACTCCAAGTTAGCCCGGAGATTGGTGTGCTACAGGAATAAACATGCCCTTTCTCTGTTCCAATGTGAATAGAAGTGCATCTATGCTATCATTAATCATATGACACTGGTTTGCTTCAGATTTGTCAAAACTAATTCAGCTTTGCTGAATTTAGTGACAGATACCACACTTATCCAGATCAGGAGAAGAGAAAAAGGTTATATAAGGTTTGCTAACATAGCCAGACAAATTTTATCGTTTATCCACACCTAAACAAAATGTCACTATTAGCTCAAGGTAAACTAAAACTTCTTAACTAATCTCTGACCTAATTTTGACCTCTCTTGTTAATTGCTGAAAAGCTTTCAATTAAAATATTGGTTAGTTCTGTTTACACATGCCCCCACTTCTGTAGTTTCTTGCCTTGCAGCTCATAAATTAAAGATAAAATATCTTTTTCTAAGACTAATTAGTACACAATTAGCTTCATGTTGTTACCTAGAGTGGAACCAACAGTAAAGAGAAACACTGAGCATTTTAATATCTTACATGCAGGAGGCATTTATGTAGAAGAAAGACTTATCAGAATCTTTATTTCACTTTACTTTTTCTTCCAGACCATAAAATATTATTTCAGAAAGCTTGTAAAAATACCCAATTCTTCTGCTTCTAGCAATTCACATTAGAAAGAAGTACAGTTATACCACTGTTAGAAGTGAAAAACTAAACACATGAAATCTAGATCTGTAATCATGTTAATAGGCTGTAACCAGACATAACCATTGTCATAGCATCATACTTCTTACAGACGTTTACTGACATTGTTTAATTCCTTTAGTAGCATAATCATTGTATGTCAGGGTATGGATACGATGTATTCATATCCATGAGATCTCCCCATCTTGCAGAAGACTAGTTTTTGCTCAAGTAAAAGCAAAGCACCTGAGTTATAATTCCAAAAATCACTTTTCTAGGGTTTTTTTTGTAAGTCAGAATTGTTCAGTTTCTCGTAAAAAAAAAATGCAGACTTAATTTTAAAATTAAGTCTGAGAGAAACTAAACCCAACTGCATTGTAAAATATATGTAAATTTACAAAATGGAGTTCTAATAATATAAGAAATAAAAATCTCAACGTTAAAAAGAACTATCCGAATAACATGCCTTATGTTCATCTGAACTAAGCAATATAAGGAATTACAATTTGAAAGCCTACTGTAATTAGATACTGAAGCTAAAAAGCTCAGTAGAAATTCAATACAGTTCTAAATGTTGAAGCCTTACCTTTCCATCACATTCATATTCATATTCCTTTTCTTTTTGTACTGAGAAAAGCCTCTCCAAAATAAAGTTATCCAGTCATATTGAGAATCATATTTGACACCCAAGCAATAACGTAAGTCTAAATTACGTTCAGTTTTCTTCTTCTTCTCTACAGGAAATGAGAATAATCTTCCAGCATCTGAACAAAGGCACCTGGCCTACTGCATAAATGAAAAAGCCTGTCCATTACTGTTTGTCACATTGGTATATAAACTCTTGCCTAAGAAGGGCCTAAAAGTTGTTTTATTACAGTATAGTCAACCGTTTGGATCAAATCCAGATTCATATTCATTTGCTAGCTGCAAATAAATCCCACTGTACAGTCAGTACAGTTTTCTTATATTTTAACATTATTCACCAAAAGCTCCATTCTTCTGAGTTTGCGTTTATTCTTTGGCATGGGCTTGTCATATAAGCCATTTTTGAGAAGATATTCCTTGCTGTGATGAATCTGGGCACCATGCTGAAGTTGGAAAGAGCATAAAGCTTGGAGCGGATGGAGTATAGTCTGCAGAAAGATGAAAGGGTGGGGGACAAAAACACCAAGCTTTTAGTAGATATTTTAGACACATCAATTATTTCAGGTTTTTTTATTCAGTGACTACTTAAAACTGCTAATAAAATACAGTTTGGATGATAAACGTTGTTAAAATATAACCTTTGGAGACACAGAGGGCAGAGCTGAATAAGAGATGTACTGAAAAGAACCACAGAGCAGTCATACATCCACCTACCTGGTGCCATCCCTCACTCCTTCCTTGGAACCACTCAATCCTGACTTCAGCCACAGCCACATTACCGTAAGTTACGGCTTTGACTTGACCTTAGCAATGGACTACAACCAATTACTGTGGCTTGGTCAACAAGCTGCAATAAAATAAGTCACAATAACTATGCTGTTTGTGCTTGCATAAAAATCCCTTGAAGCAGGAGAGACTCATGATCAAGGCAGCTGGACTGCTATCCTGAAGACTGAACCGTGTCCATGCTTCTGCTCAGAGATATTGTGTAGGACTAATGAAGCCACACAACCCAAATTTATCTCAAGTGGTTCCTAATTGAAGACTCTTCATTTTCTGGTTGCCTTACTCATTATCAAGGGGCCTCATGTGCAGATGTGTAAAGCAATCACATATATAACTGCAGTCAGCAGGAGCTGAGATTCTACCGAGAAAAACAGGACTCTTAAGAGCACACAGGAAAATCAAGTGACATACTGGGCAAAAAACCAAGTGCCCATTTTTAACTTCCATGGCTCTCAACTTCAATTCACCATCTCATATGCTGGGAATAGCACTCAATTCAGAGAGGGTATAAAAAAATGCACGAATTTAGCTCTTGGCTACTGCAATGCTTAGAGAAAACAGTAATTTTGTCTTTGAAAAGTAGACTGGGCCAATACTCAGTGGTAGGGGTGAAACAGAATATAGGACTGGTAACTATAGACATTAACTAAACATTCACTCTGAGTAAGATAGAAGTCCTAATGAAGGAAAAGTATGTTGTCCTAGCACAACAAAGAAAAGGGTAAATATAAAACGTCCCATATATATAAAAGTTTCTTGAAAAGCCTCTTTACACAGAGTTTCAATTTCTGAGCCATATTTTCTTGTCTTTGTCCCAGTCCACGTTTAATTTAAATCCAATTGATTTAATGTTAAGGTGAGTCTAGTGTCATAGAAGCAGAAATGCAGAGATGGTATACTATATATTATGCCAGCTGCAAGAGCAATTTTTGACCTGGGAACCTTTTTTAGTAGGCAGAGGTTGAGTACCAAAATATTAACTAGCTGATGGAAAGCAGTATGAGCACTCCAGGGTGAACACTAGCATGTAGTGGGTACATGGATGAGTTTTAAATCTCTTTTAACAGACCATTCTGTACTACATTCTGGGCACACAACCGAATTGCAGACCTGGGTCTGTGGTACAAAACTACTTGTAGGTGTTTTTCAGAGGGCTTATTGAATTGATATTAGTAATGTCAGCAACAAGAGGTTAACAAGGACATATTCTTAATGACCTCTTCCATCACAGACTAGTGGGATCACAACTTTTCACAAGGAAAGGCTAGTGTCCAATTAGTGTTCTTTGACCTGGGATAAACTCAAAAACTATCCAGTCCCAAATTCCTCCAATGGCATGTAAGCGTTGTGTGCTGGCTGGTAGGCAGACATAACCAAGTGGGTTGCATTTCATGGCTGAGGAGTGCAGGACATCAGAGGGCCTGGCTTTGAAAAGCATTTAATCTTCAAGATAGCTGCGAGGGGGTATTCGGATCATCTCTTCTGTCTAGTTTTTGCAGAAAATAACTTATTACTTTCCATGCAGTAACATGCTCAATCTCCTATCACAAAATGAATCAGGTTTTTCAGAGTCAAAGATCACCTTGTTGGGTTCATTTCTGGGGCACAACATGAAGGAGTCACAGTAATCTGAACATGCTAGAGTTAATAAATACCTGAAGAAAAATGGTTTCCATTGGTGCATTCTTGTTTTAGTTTGCTATGCAACAAAACCATTACAACGTCATTAAGATTTTAACTGTGAAATGTTACATTAATAGCTAAGTACCTTTGCTGCCCCTCTACCATCCATAAAAGAAAAACTCAGGTATTTAAAGTTACATACCTCTTGTATACTCTTATTTTTTTCCATGATAGAAAGAGCAACAGCTGCACATTCAAGCGTAGACAAACAGGTGTTTGTTGGTTGTGTACGAATTACGTATTGACTTGAAATACTGGGTTTTAATTGCACCTGAAAAATAGCAAACTCTAGTAAAAAAAACAGGTGAGGATAGTAAACAAGATACCTATTCTCTACACCTAGCAAAATACATCATTTTCCCTCCGTGTTCACTTGTCTTCTTTCCTTTTTGCTGTTTTGTCTCCCAGCAGCCAATAACGTATTACTGTTAAGTGTAATACTCTAATATACAGGAGTCACCATCAGAAACGTAAAAACTACACATTTGTTATTGTACAAACATGCAAAGGAAATACAATTGTCTGTTAGAGAATGACTAAGTGAAATTTTAGCAATCAATTCTAGTTGCCATAGATATGCTATAACAAAAATAAAATTATTCACTTATGCTTGTTTTATTGCACACCCTAAACACACACACAATCCCATGCAACGTACCATGGATGTATAGTCATAAACACTACATACCTTGGCTAAACATTATTTGTCAAAGTTCTGAATGTAAGACTTCTAGAAACTGCATTTATTCATACAACGTACTAGGTCAATGATTAGAACTATTTGCTTACCTAAATAATGCCTCAAAATTATTTAATGGCTCTGCCTCAAGTAATAAACACTTTATACTATCTTGTAAATTAAAGGTTTTAAAGAAAAAGAAATGTAATTCAACCACCAGCTCAAATGCTTTTACCAAGTTTATAAACAGTGATTGAAACAACACAGAATTTACACTATTATATTGTGTGAAAATTCTGATATTATTTCTTTATTCCTAAGATGTGCATCTTCACATGCATCTAAAACGTAACTTGCAAAACAAGTGATGTTTTAGCACTGTCAGTATCCTTAACCAAAAATTCTCAGTTCCTTTTCCAAAAAAATTGTAGTGCAGTAAAATAAACCCAGATGGATTCTTCTAAAAGAGCAAGCTAATTTTGTTTTTTTCAATCTCACCCCAACAATTGTCCTTTATTTTTCTTCTTCTTCTTGAAAAAATGAGTAAGTGATCCCTATGGCCATAATACTGTTCCCATTTTGCTTGCCCTAAGTCTTTCACCATTCCTCACTTCATTCCACACTTTCTTCCTTCACTTTTCTCATTTTTCCTTTTATTTGTAATATTTCATTTTTCCTCATCTCTCTGACATGCAATTACCCATTCTTTAAAGTTCAAGTTCTCTCATTTATAAAAGGAAAATTCCAGACTGCTGAAGAGACATGAATGAGTAAGATCAAATTCCACTGCCTGACATATCCCAATTTAATAGAAATTAAAAATAATAAAATAAAAAGAAGGCAACAAGAAAAGAGGAAATGCATTCTGGAAAGGACAAGTAAGTTAGCTATAAAAGCTCAATTTACTCAACTATAGGAAGAGACAGAAAAATTAAGCTTTTATAACTACATTCTTCAATTTGGTATTGAAAAACCAGAAGAGAGTAAAATTATTTAGGAGACAAAATGTAGAATTTGGACATCAGTGTATGTAATGAAAATAAAATAAAATTAAATTAAAATTAATATTTTCATTTGTTATTACTCAAGGGTTTTTTTGGTTTTATGCTTCCTCTCCCATGACAATGTACAGATCTTCATCACAACAGAGTAGGAAGCCTAGTTATCTGAAGTATACAGAAATCTATGCTGGAAGAAGCTTATAAATCCTACTAGATTTATAGAAAGAATAGAAACTCCTAGATAGGTACCAAAAAACAGGATAAACTCAGTCCATCATTTCTCCAACACATGTCCTGAGCAGCAAAGCAGACATATATCCACACTTTTTCTAAACAGCTGACAGCTACATTCTTCATGGAGTATCTCTCCAGAGGTTGAAACCACCTGATGGAGTACCTGCAGGCCCACTGGCTTTCCCCTCCTTGGACAGTGCCTTGAGGCGCTTTTTTTGTAGGAGTTGGGAATAGTTCTGTCTGCTGGTTTCTATACTTCATTCCTTGGGCCTCATGCTGAAAAATATTTAAGATAATCAACATTCCAGAGAAAGAAAACTTATTAATGATTGCAAGACAACTTCTATAGAGAAGAAAAGCTGCCTGCACTCTGCCACACGCTGTAGAGGCAAAAAGTCTGTAACTGCAGCTCTCAAACAACTGACAACACACAAAAGGCCAACTTTCTAGTTCTAATAGTAACAGCAGCAGCAACAAAATTCCTTCCTTCCTGAGAAAAAATAGAAAGGATGGAAACAAGTGGTTGTCATCCATTTTTCTCAAAAAATTACATATTCCATGGGATGAGATTAAAATACCATAGAGAGCAGTGGAGATGAGAGAAAGAACGCCTGATCAGAACAACTGCCTGCTACAGTTTGTCTCTTAGGCTTCTTTCAGCATGCATTTTTACCCTACTCTTTACTCTACAGCAGCACAGAATCTAAATATATGATCCTTAGTCACCTGAAATACAGTCACGGTAGCCCTTGTCTATTGCAAATTGGATAGACTGACCAAAGTTCCTATCTGAAACTAGGTACATCCACTGAACCAATAAAATACACAATGCTCTACCAACTCAGAGCATAAACTGAATGGTAAAACAAAGCCAAAACAATAGAGAAACCAAAACAAATTAGTATAGTTAATAGATATTTCAGACATGGGAAGAATATCTTCTTGGAAAAAAAGTGCCTAAATATGTGAAATATTTACTTGTCCTCAGACTTGATTGGGTAGGAAGATGACTGCTGTCATTTTCCACCAACAGGTCTAAACTTGCATTGTCTTTTGTGGAGTTAATAATTTCAGATAGCAACAGTCAGTTGTTTCAGTATTGCAACAGTCCCATCAAATTTTCTGCATTACTTATGTGGACTAATTCTTTATCTGTCACCTGCGTATCTCAAATCCAGTTGAAGCAAGTTTAATTCATACTTACAGAAATGTTCATGAACAGTTAATTTAAACAAAATGACATTGTTTTCCTCTTACACTAGACTTCAAAAACTCAGGATGAGTATACACAAATACTCTATTTTAGTACATTTCAAAACAATAATTATGATATTTTACAAGCACTTCTCCATAAAATGATAGCACAATACAACAATTTACTTTTTTGTTTGGTTGGTTTTGCTTCAAAGTAATTTGCAAATCGTATGCACACTTTGGAATAATATCAGTTTCTAACAAAATACAGAAATGTCAAGTTGAAAAAACAGCAGCCAATTTAACACTGCTCACCAAAATAATAACACAAGAAAGAAGATGGAAACTATCTCAACCAACTCAAACTAGAGAGGAATTTAGATAAACTGAATGCAATTACTCACTGGAATTTAGCCAAGACACTGAAATTAGTGTATCTATTCTCTATAAATGCAAGGGAGTTTGGAGACTTAGTTTCCAAGCCATCAAAAGTATGAAGCAATGCATAAAATAAAGTTTCATTTCTATCCGTAACTCAAGACTGTGGTTTCTAAAAGCCTGAATTTCAGCAATTCTCACAAACTGTTACATTAACTTAATAAACACTGGCTTATCTGCCAAGGCACCACTCCCTTAGCAAATGCTACAGACTTTAAGCTCTTACAAAGGATTTGAACCACAGTAAAAATAGTGACAATTCAGTGTTTCTTAGGGCTGTGTTTTTCTTCCAGAGCCTTCTTTGGACATGCCTCAGGCAAGTGAAGACCCAGCTGATTCTGTTCATCTGTTCAAAACTGATGTCAGGAAAAGTGTTGTCTTGATGGGGTCAAAGACCTGCTGTTTGAAATTTTTAAAATTTACATCAGTAAAGACAGGAAATTGATTTCTGCTTTATTTTAAATAATAGAACTGGAACTCTTGCAGAAAGCTCTAAGGGCTCTCCTCAGTCCTCTCCTTAATATCAATATACTTATCTTTCTACCTTTTCTATGCTGATTTCTTTATCATTACTCTTACTAGCTTTACTCTCCGAACAGAATCCAGCATTATTCAAAATTGTATTTGGTAAATAATGCCTCACCATGAACTCAAAAAGGCTATAAAGTTAATACATCTGTCTCATAGGGCACACTAAACAATTCTTGCCGGTTCTATTTTCTGCAATAACACTACAGGCATCTCAAAACAGGCAGAGGCACAATAAATTTTTCTATGATTTCTATGAAAAACCTAGTTCTTAAGATCCCTTCCTCTTCATGTTGGTAGTGTCTTTTGACAATTTGAATTTCTGTTTGGGAATTAATTTGCTTAACTTTCCAAGAATGAAAGAAGCAAGTACCATCCGTCCTTCTGGTTAAGATAGGCAGTAATTATTGTTCATGTGTTCTATTACTTTAATAAGAATCTTTCAGGAAAAAAAAATAGCCATTTTTTTAAACTAATTCAAAAAGCAGAAAAAATCTCAGAAAGAGCAAAACCACATCCTGCTATCCTGCCCATCCTTCTAGAAACTAAGAAAAAATTGGTTTTAAGGTGCTGGGGAGGAAGAGTATTCTCTGTGAGCTACTGCACAGACAACCTCAGACAGAAGATGGGTGTCAGGCATGAGAAGATCTTTCACCCAGTATCGAGTTTTGCACAAGCACCTTTCTAAGCCAAAACAGTTCTCCATATCTTACAGAAATTTCATGCAGATAAATAAAATTACCTTTGTGCTAGAGAAGACAGGCTGAGGAAGTTTAGTCTCAGCATGCTACTGAAATCTAAATCAAGAATATAAATAAGTTATTTTGTTCAAAACCTTGGCTTTAATATAAAGTGACATCTTAAGAGCACTCTGTTTTTAAAATACTGGAGGGAATAACTGCCATGCAACTGTCACAAATGGACAGCATGAAAAAGTAGGTAGCTGTCACAAAACCCTCTGTCCACTTTGCATGACTTCAAAGACTTTGATGACTGGAAAAAGGGAAACATAACCCTTATTTTTACAAACAGGGAAAGTGGAAGACCCAGGGCTCTGTAGAGCAGTCAGTCTCACCTCTGTGCCAGGCAAGATCATGAAGCAGATTCTCTTGGAAACTATATTAAGGCATATGGGAAACAAAGAGGTGATTGGTAAGAGCCAGCATGGCTTTATGAAAGGGAAATTATGCCTGGTGACCTTCTGTGATGAGGCTACAGCACTGGCAGATAAGGGCAGAGCAATTGACATTGTCCACCTGGACTTACGCAAAGCTTAACACTGTTCCACAGGATATCCTTGTCTCTAAATTGGAGAGATATGGATGTGACGGATGGACCACTCGGTAGATAAACTGCCTGGATAGCTGCACCAAAAGAGTTATGGTCAACAGCTCCTGGTCTATGTGCAGAGCAGTGACCAGTGGTGTCCCTCAGGGTCAGTACTGGGGCTGATACTGTTCAACACCTTTGTCAGTGACAGGGACAGCGGCATCGAGAGCACCCTCAGCAAGTTCCCTGACGACACCAGACTGTGTGGGGCAGGTGACACACTGGAGGGAAGGAATGCCATCCAGAGGGACCTTGGACAGCCTTGAAAAGTAGGGCTGTGTGAATATCAAGAAGCTCAACAAAGTGAAGTGCAAGGTCCTACACCTGGGTCATGGCAATCCCACACACACCCACAGGCTGGACAGAGAAGTGATTGAGAGCAGCCCCGCGGAAAGACTTGGAGGTGATGGTTGATGGAAAACCCAAAATGANTAAGAGGACTCGAGCATGTCCCCTACGAAGACAGGCTGAAAAAGTTGGGGCTGTTCAGCCTGGAGAAGGGAAGGTTGCTTGGAGACCTCATGGCAACCTTCCAGTATCTGAAGGGGCCTCCAGGGAAGATGGAAAAGGAAGTTCCTCCATTAGGAACTGTAGTGACAGGACAAGGAGTAATGGGTACAAACTGAAAGAGGGGAAATTTAGTTTACATATTAGGAAGAAATTTTTACTGTGACAGTGGTGAAACACTGGAACAGGTTGCCCAGGGAGGTTATGATGCCTCAACCCTGGAGCATTCAAGGCCATATTGGATAAAGCCTTGAGCAACCTGGTCTAGTGGGATGTGTCCCTTCCCTTTGCAGGGGCATTTCGGACTTGATGAACTTAAAGTTCCCTTCCTCTTAACTCTTAACATTCCACAATTCCATAATTAAGGATGCAAAGTATGCAGATGGGCATAAGCATCTGAAGTAACTTTCAAAAGCATTGTTTACTTTGGTGGTATTTCTAAACTACTTAAGTTTGCAGGTGTTTCTGCTACCCTATTTAACAATTGAAAGAGAAGACAATTTAATTTGACTTTGAAAGAAGTGACAATTGCTAAGCTGTTGAATCCTCTTAGCATCCTTGAGAAGATGCAAAAAAATTGAGTTCTTACAAAAACTGTTACATGGGATCCCTGGTAAACACATTTCAGAAATTATTGCTTAAGTCTGTTGTAAATAATTTTATAGAAGAAATGGTATGTTAAGGAGGTCACTGAAAACTATTTTGTGATTTTGTTTAGATCTTTGACTTCATAGTGCATTGAAGAGAGAAATATGTAGCCTAAGGAATGGTAAGGTAGTTGTTGGACTTTCTCAAAACAATCTGCACGCATGGTACTGAGTATTTTGAATTATCAGGTTTTCCTGCAAGGAAAATTGTGCTTTGGAACCTGAATTTTCCCCTAACTTTGTACACTATTGTGTAAAGGTGATCAATGTAGACATGTAGACTTGATTACAGATATATTTCAAAAAGTGAGGCATCTATTTTGGTTGCTATTTTTTAACTTTAATATGTATTTAGCTTGCAATTCTTTCAACTATTTAATAAATTGAAGTTTTGTATTTATGTATCAAATTCTCCAGTCTATCACAAGATAAATTACAAAGTGGGAAGCTTGCTACATAAGAAACTTGTCTTCTCCAGATAAATGGTACTATTAGTATTGTATTTTGTTTACAGTTGGTTTTTTTCTGTCCTGGATAATTTACCACTATTTTTAACGTGTAGGAAACGTAATGTTATCATATATGATGATAAAAGCTTTGTATTTATTCTGATTTACTTTTTAAAGGTGATATTTCTTCTTTATGTTTGTTGTTTCCTTGCCCAGCCCAAAAAATTTGGCTGAAGCACTGTAGGAATACTCTAAAAACTCCAAGTCTGGCAAGGGTGGTGTGGATAAAGTGCATATAAGTGTGTTTGAGGTTTGTTGGGGTTTTTTTCTCAAATTTCTTCTTCTCTTTTGCTTTGTTTTGTTTCGGTATTTTTTGGTTCTTTTTAATTCTGTAGGAATGTGATGTAAGAGTTTCTGTCTGTGAAGGACACATCCCTTTTGCAATTTATTTTCTTCTCAAACAACCATGTCTAGGAGTGAGAGCAAGGAACACAGTAGAACAGTACTCTGTACAATCTAAATTATCCTCATTGAAAAAGATGTTTTAAAGGACAGGTCAGAATATCTGGAAACACTAAAAGCTGTTTTTTCCCAGAATGTCCTTGTGGCATTCTCAAATATTATTCTGTGTGCAAAATTACAGAATACTTATTTTATTTTGAACTTGTCTATACAGAAAAGAAACATAATGGAATACCAGAAGTGATGTTTCTAAGAATAGCTGTTGTTTGACATAGTCATGGAACAAAGAGACATTGTGTAGGATTATATTCAGATTACGAGCATTTAGTCATTCAGTGAGTAGCTCTCCTGGATTTCTTCTGGACCATTTATTTTTATCATATAATAGCCCACACCAATGAAATATGGTTCTTATATTGTTTTGGTTCCAGAAGCAAAGGGCATTCTTGAAAGCATATAGTGGTTTAATGTATTTTCATACATGAATAACATACTTGATGAAAGAAAATCTGGGCACTTTTACACAGATGTGTTTTGTAAGGGTGTAAGAAGGCTTCTGGTTTTGACCTGCGAGAGAGCTAATCTGAGTGATAACTCTGAATTCAGGTTCTTCTGCACAGGTTGAAAGGCATGTATGTAGGTAGAATCTACACATAGCCACTGTTCAGCAGAAGCAATTATGTTTTTCATTCACAGACAATATATATTTACCACAGTTTCCACCACAGCATCAGTGAGATGTCCTGAGGCTGGTTCTAGTGATAAAACTCTGGAGTCTAACCCAACACCATGAATGGCCGAAAAAAAAGGCTTTATAGGATACTTAATGAGAAAACTTCATGGGAAATTGTCAAAGACAATGTGCTAAATATGTTGTCATTTCCTAGAAATTGAACAAATTACTTGTTTCACTATTTTACATGGATATGCCTAAATATTCAATCAAAAGACATAGAATCATAGAATCACAGAATGTTAAGGGTTTGAAGGCACCTTAAACCTGCCCTGCCAAGGGTGGGGATACCTCCCACTAGACCAGGTATCTCAAGGCTTTATCCAAACCAGCCTTGGCACATCCATAACCTCCCTGGGCAACCTGTTCCAGTGTTTCACCACTGTCACAGTAAAAATTTCTTCCTAATATGTAAACTAAATTTCCCCTCTTTCAGTTTGTACCCATTACTCCTTGTCCTGTCACTACAGTTCCTAATGGAGGAACTTCCTTTTTCAGCCTCCCTGGAGGCCCCTTCAGATACTGGAAGGTTGCCATGAGGTCTCCAAGCAACCTTCCCTTCTCCAGGCTGAACAGCCCCAACTTTTTCAGCCTGTCTTCGTAGGGGACATGCTCGAGTCCTCTTATTGACTTTGCAACCTTCCTCTGAACTTGCTCCAATAGTTCCATGTCCTCCTTATGGTGGGGACACCAGAACTGGACACAGCACTCCAGGTGCTGTGCAGGTGCAGCCCAGGACACAAGTGGC
>VZRJ01012176.1:9479-26074 GCA_013397565.1 Ptilonorhynchus violaceus | reverse complement strand
TAACTAAGGAATGAAATAATTTAATACCGCCATTAAGTTATGTAAAAATAATTATATTTAAATGCAAGTTGTATAGGTTATACTTGAAACTTTGTAAAATGACTATATATTTCCAGTTAATTTCCGCGCATTGTATTTTTTTTTGTATTTAGAGAAGAAAAAATCTGGAAATTACTTCTGGTAATATCTCTCTTGTTCTGCTTGCATTTAAAAAATTAATGTCATCCAACAGTTCAATATTTTATGCAGCACTATTCTTTTAATAATTAATAAAACAGGAAAGTGTTGCAAGTAAATTCAGTCAGTGAGCAGAGTATGAATCTAGAGAATGGGGTCATGAAATGAAGGAAGAAAAATAAATTACATGTATTGTCACAGCCATTTAACTGTAATTACCTGCAAATATCAGAAAACTGAACAGGAAAATTAAATACCTCTGTGTCAAAATGTAGCGTCAATGCAATGATATTGTTCTTTAGAATCTACTAATTATTTTTGCTCTGTGTGATTTCTTGTTTTCTTACTGTATGTGAATAGTAGTAGGCACTTCCTTGGACAGGGGAAAAGCAGTGGAAGAAGCTCCTGAGAATAATTTTGACAAGAACACAAGAGAACATAAAAAGAAAGACTAAAAGGAGAAAAAATCCTTCAATTAATCTAGCTATTTGAAAGCAAATTCAATCAAAATGAAACACATTTCTAGTTTACTTTTTACAAAATGTTCATATCCCATGAGAACATCAGCACGAGTACAATGGTACAAAATCTGCAATGGCTCCTAAATTGTTCTAGCAGCTGGATATTCAGATATTTGTCAAAGGGTTTGACAACTACTATGAAAGAAACGGAAAAAAAATAAAAGCAAAGCTTCCACACAAAAGTGAAAATAGTATAGATTTCTGACACCTGGCTAATCATCTCAGACCTTTCAGTCACAAAGGAAATGTCACTGTATTGAGAGGTAATAAATATATACTTGTGACCAGAAGAATGTCAACGACCGAATGACCAATGTCATTCAAATTAACCTGAACGTCAGAATGACAGAATACTGTTGATTGCTCAGCATCATATCTCAATTGTGCCTGCAATCTTGACCCAAAAGAATTTCAAGTTCTCTCCCCCTGATCTCGGTTGTCTCAAACAGCAATTTCTGCCAGTCCTAGCATAAAACACTTTGTTCTCTAGAGTTCGAAATTTTTTTTTTTTATGTTTTGGTTGTAATAAGACAGCAGCTAAAAAGTGAACACATCAAGTATTTCACAATATGTAACAGCTTTTAATGATTATCATCATACACAGGACAGGTTATGAGCTACTTAGTCAATGAAAACAAGTTTTCCTGCTACACCAAAAATTACACAATTGGAAAAAACCGAATATAATGCACAAACCAAAATTTACTATCAAGGCTCACAAAGACTCCTTCACTCAAAGGATAACTGGGCTGTCCTGTGGGATTATTAGCAAAATCACCGGTGTCATACACAGATCGATAAGAAATGTGTTTAGAAGAAGTCAGTGAAAGTGGAGTATTTTTCTTCCATAAGTATGAACAGATGGTTGAATGTAAACTTTCTAGGACCAGCCTTACTACAGTTTTCCCTGCTGCAACTGTTGTGGCTGGCCTTTCTTGCCTTGGGTTCTGATTTGTCTCCTGCCCACCTGCACCCTTTATTCATGACCATACTTCTTTCCCTTGCAGAATTAAACTGGGCATTGTCCACTTATTTAGGTTCTATGGCAAAATTTGGTATTGAATCTCTGTCACACAAATTGTAAACTGTAAAAAATAAAAACAGAGATAGGAAAGCATAAAGATAAAAGGGAGGATAAAAGGCGACTGTAAAAAATGCATTTACTACTTGGCCCTATTTATTATTTGGCCCTCATAAAATCACTTGCCTAAGTCTCATAACTGTCGAGATGAAAGAGAATATTTTTCTCTGCACTTTCTGAGCTCATAAAATCTCTGAATAGGAGATTTTATAAAAAATCAGAGAGCAAACCTCAGAAAAAAAGTAGATAAGATATAGCCATACAACAATAGTGACTCTGGCTATTTTGCTTTTTTTTCTGTTCTGGGTGCTTTCTCTGTAGAAGATGAATGAATGCTTTTATAATTCTACTTTTACATTAATTGTAATCCTCTCTCAAGGTGTTCAGACAGTTGGCTCTACAACATAAACCGTATTACAGACGTATCTGTGAGCACTAATGACATTAGGAGGAAGTTTTACCTCCTCTAGAAGGAATTTATCTAAACGGCAGATTACACCTTAGAATAGCTGCTTGCCCCAGCAACAAAATTCTTCGGATTTTTGGACATGCTTTCAGAAACAAAGTGCTACTCATTCTTTCATCCTCTAGGCTTGAAAATGGCAAATCCCCAAATAAAGTTTTATTATCGGAACGTAGTAGAGGACTAGATCACAAACTCCACTTTTTGTTAAAAAGCACAATGTAACTATTCATGCACCTTGAACCATTAAAAGTTTCTCATTCATGACTTTCCCCATCATTGTTATAGAAAAATAACAACATTAAATTCAGGTTTTGCTCAGCTATGCATGCTGTCTGGTAATTCTGGTATTGCTGCAAGTTGAATTGCTTACAGAAGACCCTACCACCAACTACAATTCAGTGTTCTACACCTTTTGACACTTTTGCATTTTATCACATCTGCCATACAGTTTGCTTTAAACCAGATGGCATTTTATAACTTCCTGTCTAGCATTTAATCCTTCAGGGTTAAATGGGTTCCCATGGGGTTCTCCTACGTAATAACTCCAACAGTACCACTTGAATTGAAAAGCAGGTAGATCCCTAGAGAAATGAGGTTTTTTAACCAAAAATGAGGTTTTTTGTTTTTCTTTTGTTTTAAGCAAAAAGAGGGGCAAGAGTGTCTTGAGCAGGCTTGTAGCCCACTTTCCATACTCCATGAACAATTCCTTTCTTTTTTACTGCTCAGTGAGGTCCTGAGAATAGTTTGCACATCCCTTCACTGACTCCTACAGAAGAGGGTTAAGAATGCTCTCCCAAAGAGTCCCTGTGATGACAGCATTTCAAGCAAGCTGCTTGATAAGACTTACTCTCAGGCATCCCATACCATCTGTGAACCCATGCTCACCCAGAAGAGGCAACACAGAAATCACAAACACAATCCAATAAGTGCTACTCACTTTGCACAGCATGAAGTTTTGACATGAGCAACAAGGTAAATTGGCAAAGAATTCTTAAAGCAGATGTTGATGTCACTAAATTTGGCGAAAGATCAAAACTCTGGAATCTCAGAGAACAGTTTGTGTTGACAACTGCTGAGGCAGAGCACAAGATGGTCAGTGAACAGTTGAAAAGAAACAAAAATGCCTAAGTGTTTCATAAATATTTAATCACACCATCTTCCAAACTGTAAGAGATTGTTTCTCAGAAGCTGAGATTAAGAAAAGCTCCCCCTGCCTGACAAATTGCCGAAGTTCTCTTCCATTGACTGGAGTTCTAGACAGCATATAACCTTGACATTTCAAATCTATAGGGCCTTTTTAGAAGTCAGCACATCAATTATGAAGTGGCAGCAATGCTTTTAATTAACCAGTTCATGAAGTCAAAGACCACAGTTTCTTGTCATCGGTAACACCTTTTGTACACTTTGTATTGAAGACAATGAAGTATTTCGAGGGGCTTTTTGGAGCACTATGGTATTTTAATTTACCAGTAAGCGTTCTTAAGAACCTGATTACATTATTTGCAAATAGAAGTACATTTAATAGACCATACCCATCTTATGCATAGACTGAGAATGTTACAAAAAGGTCAGACAGAAGAGAGTAAATAAACTCAGCAGGAATGACCCTTTGACAAATGCAATGCTGAGTAAGAACGTTTTTGTGGTACTTGAAACTTTGCAGTTTACTGCCACAAACAAGTTCATAAATCACCCTGAAGGTCTTGGCTCAAAACCATTATGTTTATCTGCATTTGTACAACCTATTTTAACAGCTTTATGATGATGCATTTTACCACAAGATTCCTAAGATCTCACATAAATATGAGCAACTAGCTGTAAAAAAAAAAAAGTTTAAGAAAGAAAGCATATGGTAACATTTACCTCACCTACTAGCAGATCACATTTTTTTCTAGTTCATTTCAAGCCCATCAAACTGTAACAAATAACACCTAAATTCAGTTGGAAAAATAGGCAGAATTGGATTTAAGAAAATGTTTAACTACTCTGGGAAAAATGTGGCTAGAATACCTGAAATAAAAGCCCACCACACATAGGAAGACATAAAAACCTCAGGGTTTTTTATTTATTTGTTTTCATAGAATCATAGAATAGTTTAAGGGGAAAGGACGTTTTAAGTGTAATTTTATTGACCCCTCCCCCTCCACTTGGCCTTGTTGAACCTCACGAGATTCCCACAGGTCCACTTCTTGAGCTTGTCCAGGTTCCACTCAATGACATGCCATCCTTCAGGAGTGTCACCCCAACACTCAGCTTGGTGTCACCCCAACACTCAGCTTGGTGTCATCTGCAGATTTGCTGAGAGTGCACTTGTTCTCTTTGTTGTGTCATTAATGAAGATATTAAATAACACTGGTCACAATATACACCACTGAGGGCACTACTTGCCACTGATCCCCACTGGAACACAGAGCCATTGACCACTACCCTCTGGATGTGGCTGTCCACCCAATTCCTCATCCACCCAACAGTCCACCCATCAAATCCATCTCTCACCAATTTAGATAAAAGGATGTTGTGGGGGATCTGTCAAAAACTCTCCAAGAGTCCAGAGAGATGACATCTGTAGCCCTTCCCTTGTCCACTGATGTAGTCCCTCCATTGTAGAAGGGGTTGGAACGAGATGATTTTTAAGGTTCCTTCCAACCCAAACCATCCTACGGTTCTACCGTTTGCAAGAGAAATTTTTGTATAAACCACAGAAGACCTTGAACTAATCACCAAGGCATTAAAAAGCAGGTAAGATTTATAGTTGAGCTGCACTGAACTCAGGTACAAATAAATGCTGGAGAGGGTTTCCAAGAGACTGGACGGATTGCTGGCTGGATGCGTTTCAGGCATATGTGTCAGGAAAGGGGCACGTCGGGCCTTGCCCTTGGTGAGGCAATGCCCTGCTCTGCACAACCCAGCCTGGGCCTGTATCCCAGCCCTGCAGTGGCCACCAATCCCTGGCACACCATAAGCAATGCTCTATACCTGCCCCTGCAGCCCCAGTCTTGCCCCAGAGTGGCCAGATGAGTGGAAGTCCCAGTCGGGGAAGGGCCCAGAAAAGCCAAAGTGTACTTTAGCCAGGACATGAGGCAAGCACAGGTCTTGACCCTACCTCCTCTTGGAATTTCTGTCAGCAGAACACCACTAGAACCAGGAGTGGTAGTTATGTTTGTCCTTTTCTATAGCTTTTCTGTCTTTCTCTCTTTCTTTTTCTAATTCCCTGTTCTCAGAGTTTTGAGTAACTTAAAATTTAATTTAGCAGGCTTAGAGCCTGCTACATTTAATGGGGTATAAATTAATATTTTGTGAAATATTTTATGTTGATTGTATGTTGCTCTAAACTTTTGCCACTTTCTCTGGTTTTCTGATGTTGCCAGTAAAGTTTTTTTTGGTGTTTTGACCTCTTGAGAATATCTTGTCAGTATTTCTCCCGTGCACCTATCTCAGAGTACATGAAAAACCGTAAGTCCTTTTAAGAGGCTTGTTGAGCCAGTTTTTGGGGTCTTACAGCTATTACTTTACATGTCATGGAAGTAAGTCTACAAAGAGTCTTGCATGTTGAGAGTCTTGTATAAAGTTAATCTATTATCATATTTGATTATTACTACTAGACAGAATATCAACAAATTGGAATCCCGCTTCCAATTAACAATTAAAAGAATTTCTGTTCTGGACCAACAAGTAGTTTTTCAATTTGCAGTAAAGAAGTGTTCAAGGTTTATTTGGTGCAAAGATTTCAAAGCAGAAAAAATCTCATCAACAATCATATTGCCTAGGTGCATGACAATTTAACGATTCCAAATCTGGTTCAGCATTTGAAATAGTGTCTTCTGGGTAGGCAAAGTCCAAAATGTATACAGATAATGTAGTTAGATGCCCAAGTTCTCTTCTAGTTGTTCGTGAATTTTTGTGCACTTTTTTTAATAGGAGACCTCTGCGTCTGAAAAGGACAGCATGCATGCATTCAAGCAAGCAGATGTGCATCTAGCTCTTGGGCACTGAATTGAGGTTTTCATCGAACTTGTTATTATAATCCCAAAATCTCGTTGTTGATAAGTAAAGTGCCCATTTAAGAGCTTTTAAAAAAACAGCTTTTTTTTTTCAATATGCTTTCATTAACATTTATCTACAGTGAATTTCCTGTGCTGTATTAACATCCAGTTACTGAACTTCACACTCTTTATACAACTCTTCACAGAGTTATCATTACCACTTTAAATAACTTAATGTCATGATGACATTTTGTCACTTAACTAGTATACCTTCAGTATTACTTCAGAATATGCTGACCAACATGGATTCATTGCAGGCTCCACTAACAACTTCCATACAAACCATAAAAAAAATTACAATCACCATGAAAGCAGACCAGTTACAGATGCCTTGTTTAGCATTTTTTATATGAGAGTGTTTCTTCTTAGGACACATAGTTTTATTGAGCGTATTTGGTGAGGGTTCCTGCCAAAAGTGATACCTCTACACACTGCTTCAGTCAGATTCCTTCTGAAGGAGCCACGAAGCAGATGGATAAAGAGCTCCAGTAAACTTGTGAGATATGTCACTTGTTTTCAACAGCTGCATTGAGCTAGTCCAATACTGCATATATATCTGGGTCTCCTAATCCTATTCTTTATCAGCTTTTCCACTAAGTTATTTGGTACAGGTATTACTGCAGTCTACCTAGATATGTGAAAGAATAAGCAGAAACACAGCCAATAATATGCAGTACTCAAGCAATAATCAGGGCCTGTGATAATCTTAGAGTGTGATGTTCAGACTTCCTGAGTCTTCACCGCTGATTGGGTGAGAAGGCAATGAGACATGACTGTTCTTGGAAAACTGACAATTCTACAGCTAAACATAAATTTTGTGGCCAAAAGATCATTCTGGATACTTTATCCTTATTTCAAGAACTTCCTTTGCATCAAGTGTGCCTGAAGTTTAGAGCACTAGTAGGAATGACTTTTCCTCCTTACAAGAGGATGCACCTTATATACACCTCATGCACTCTAACACACCAGAGATTAGCACCTTTTCTGATGTAGACAGGTAAACAGATCAATAAAATGATAATTACAATTTTAAATTACATAGCCCTCGCTAAAAATGCTCATATAGAGCATTAGAGAGATGCATATGAGCATCTCAAAGAGAGCCTGCTTTGCATCAGTTGAAATAATTTCTGACTATTAAAGGTTGTTTTTCTCCAAGGGTTACTGCAAACAGATGCTCTTGATATTGATAAAGAACTCTAGCCTCCAAATCTCTAAATGTTTACTAAAATTACTGTATAGACAGTGTTTGTCAAAATCTCTGAATAACAAAGTCTGTACACATACATTCTTGCAGTTTCTAGGTGGTTCTGCCAGATATTCTCAAGATGGTGTTTCGAAATCTGAATTCTCTTGCAGAAGAAATATACAAATAGTTTTCAACTGTTAAAACTGTAGTTACAGTAAGTCAGATTAACTGATGATTCCCTGATCTCAAAGCTACCTCTTATTTTTTCAAAGCTCAAGCAAGACAGCAGGTAGATCTGTTAAAAGTCTCTAAAAGTGACATCTTGGGCTCCAAGAAATCTGGTTCAAAAATAAATTCCACCTCAGGAATGGAAGGGTGAGGAGGGAGAGACAGAAGGAAGAGCAAGAGAGATCACAAGCATAATCTTAAACTGGATATCAAAATATCAACTTGCTTGAGGACCAGTACTGCTTGAAACAGTACAAGCATACACTCACAAATGCTCATGACTAGTCAAGGAGATTTAAGCACACAGTGCAAGCTGAATTGAACAGTAAACATCCAAAGTTAAAAATTTGCTGTAAGAAACCAGATTTCAGCTGATGATACCAATTTTCATGTAAGAAAGTAAGTATAAGGAAAACAAAACAGATGTGTCAGAAATTGTGAAGGCATGATGGGAAAAGAAAATGAGGTGTTGAATATATGAGTAACAGCAATGCTGCGATGAATGCATAAATAGGATGGTTTGTTGGCACAATGCTGCTGACATTATTATGCCCACTAAGTAGCAGAAGAGTGCATCAACAAAGAATTACAGAGTCACAGTGAATATAAAACTACCCCCAACATCAACTGAGCCCATTCATGCACAAGCAGGCATATCATTCAGAGTAACGGTGAATTGAGGTAGAAACAAGAAGTTAAACAATCTATATAAGTGGTAACATTACAACTGGAATACTGTAACCTCATGAAAATATTCTATAGTCTTCTGAGACATTTACAAAGTATTTTGACACTACAAAATGTCAAGGCATTACATATTATTAGGTGTAAATACTATGCTTAACAACATAGGAAGAAAAAGCAAAATAACTAACAGTGAACTACACTTTATGCCCCATTCCTGACTGTCTAAAATCAAATTTTTCTTAACTGTTAGATAGACTGATGTAAGCTTAAAATTAGAGGGAAATAAAATCTTCATACATCATTCTATGTATACTTAATACTATTTCTTGATATTTGAATACCAGAATATGAATTCTGCTTCACCGCCCGGAATTCTCAAAATCAAATGTGATCCCACTGAAGCAGTGAGAGCTGCTCCAGAACCTGGGCAGGCACAGTCCCCTTGGCATCACCATGGCATGGTGCAGCTGCCAGTGCCACTGCTACTCAGAGTCTTACCTTGCATGTTGATATGCCCTGAGCATCTTTCTTGACCCAAAACTCCTGTACTCTGAGGAGGGAGCACATGGAGCACCAGAAAATGGGATCCAAGAGGTTCAAAAGCTCTGCTGAGCCCGAAATCAGAGCCAGTGAGCCCCAAAGCGCACTGAGCCACCCCCAGGGCTAGGTCACTGCTAGCAGGGCAGACAGTGGCAAGGAGAGGACTCTCTTGTTTCCTCTCCCCAGGGGTAAGCCAGGTGAGATGAGAGGTGAGTCAAGACAGATGAGTGCCTGCAGGACTCACGGACATGGCCTCATGCAGAAAGCAGCACAGTACTCCTCGGACAAGCACAGATCTTGGGGGTCCAGGGTGGGGGGCAAACACATATGACAAACAGGGGCTTCAAAGCCTTCATCTGAAGGATGACCAGCCTCCCCTCCAGTGGGAACAGGAATCAGTACAAAGCCCTTCAAAGCCTCAAAACAATTCACACACTTCCTCTGGTCCCACCACGTTCAGCCCTGGAACCCAGCTTGGCCTCAATGCCTCTGCACCAGGAGAGGTTTAGGTTGGACATCAGGAAGAATTTTTTCACAGAAAGGGTGATTGGGCATTGGAATGCGCTGCCCAGTGGTGAGTGGAGTCACTCCCGGTAGAGTCACTGTCCCTGGAGGTGTTTAAGAAAAGACTGGATGCGGCAGTTGGTGCAATGGTGTGGTTGACAAGGTGGTGTTGGGTCATAGGTTGGACTTGATGACCTCAAAGGTCTTTTCCAATCTAGCTGATTCTGTAATTCTGTAAAGTCACCTTAAGCCCAGTCTCTCAAAAGTTTCTGCTCTAAAGTTTGTCGAAGCTCATGCTTTGTAATTTATGAAAAAATTCCAGACAATAAGAATGATTCTGGATCAAGATCATTAAATCTTTCTGATAAATATGTTAGATTCATAAATACATTTCCTCTGGGGCTTCCTGGAAGAATGCAATTTAAATTTCTTTAAACGTTTTTTAAAAGAAAAATGCTCTGCTGACTGAGCTATTAATTAAAAGAGCTTTTATTGAAGATCTTGAGATTCTAATACTTCTTTAAAGCAAGTTTATTAAAATATCCTACAGTATCTTGAAAATCATTCACCATAGCAGTTTGTATTACCCAAAATCAGCAAAGCTGTGAAGTAATACAATTAAATACTCCTTTCCTTGCCTCCAATCTATTGCATCTTTGTAGTATATCTTGCAATTAAGAATTGCTAACCCTAACTTCTTCATTACTAAAATAGCTCTTTTCTACCTCCAGAATATTGACTAAAAGCTCAAATCACCATTTATTGAATAATTTTATTTTCTTCTTATATTACAGATAATGCCCACAGGGATCACGTCCTCTTCTCCTTTAATATCCCCTCTATTTAGCTGCTGTTACACCCATCTCATTGTCTCTCTGAGACAAAGCCTGCCTTCTTAAATTCCAAATATTCTACTCATTTTCATCTCACAAAATTGCATTATGAACCCAAAGATTCAAGATATAATCAGCAAAACCTCAATTCAAATAGAGAACCATTTACAGAGTACTTAAATATGAACTATGACGTAAAAACCAAGAAATAATATAGAAATAGTCAAAAGCCAGAAAAACCCTATAGTGTTGGCCATGGTGTCTAGCTCAATGAGAAAGATGAAACAGAACACTGTCACAGGATGAACAAAATTTAGTCCCTAACAGTGCTGGTGTTTACCTGCAGACAGTTTTATTATAACCTCCTCCCATATGATTGCTAATTTTAACTATTTAGAAGTTATAGTGGATTGCACAGGTACTTCTAGCTCATTTCAACACAAAATGACCAAACTTAGTCTAATACACAGTTGTGTACACAGCACTTAAACAGCCTTTGTACTGCTCCACACTCAAATGGTGTCTTCACTGAGCATTACCTGTCTCACAGGTGACTGCTTGCAGCTACAGCAGAAGCTCTGACTTAACATGGGACAGCATAAATAAAGCTGAAATAACAGTCAAACAACTAAATGTAACCTTTTAACTTGATCTAAGACACTGAAGTCAGTCAGGTCACAATTCAACATAGAAAAACATCTTTTTTCCTGCAGGAAGATGTTTTTGGGAACTCCAACAATGTCATTATAACAGGTCCATGTGATTTTAATAATAGCAAGTATCAAATAGCACATATACTAAAAATCAACCCAAATATTGATTTTAGCTCTGGTATATTTAGTAACAACCAGACTGTCCATCGTAGTTTAAAAAAAATTAATACTTTTATTAACTTAATACTTCAATACTTTGTATTTTCCATTTACACTAAGAATTTAAAGCCGTTCAAACTAGAGTTGCAGTGCAATTCCAATAAAAGAGAAGGGTAGGGATAGGAGAATATACCTTTCCTTAAAAAAGATCAGATAAAAAGTAGAGAGTGTTGATTAATAACTGCAACTCTTGAAGACTGTAATCGATGCAATACAGAATTCAAGTATGAACAAAGAAGCAAATCTCTCAAGAATGTTTTTTATATTCCTGCTGTCTGCTCATAGTTTTCCCAAGAGCTTAAAGTACAATCCTTCGCATTATTGTTCAATAAATCAGTGCCTCTGAACTTTCTCAGAAAGGAAGCCTGTGACTCACCCTGTGTCACAGCCTGTGACAAACCATATCCAATAGTTCACTTCTGCGAAGTCTTAAACCCCGTAGGGGTTAAACACCCAGAGGTGTGCACTGCAGGGAGTGAAGGTACACAGTAACCTGTTAACAACTTCTATCCAGAAAACCAGCTCTCCAGGCTGTCACATCGTTACATGTTTTTATCCATGTTCACGTACAGAGGGTTATAGATTAACATCACTACACCTACACTTGCTCCTACAGCTATGAAATTTTTTACACCTTACAATACAGAAAACAGTTATGGGCAAATTAAGTGTCTATAAAATCATATGTAGATATGATTTATATCCGGTCTTTCTGGTGCAATAACCTTGTATGGTAGGAACACACTCATTTGTAAACATGAAATGTTTTTTTCATTTCCTGTAGTTCACAGATACATTTTAATATCTTGGTGAAATTTAATGTAATAGTAAATTCAATCTAAAGTTAAGTAACAAACTGGGCTTTATTGGATTTTTTAAAATATATATTAATTCTTTATATATTTAATAATTATGTTACATAAGGTTTCATGCATCATAGTCAATACTACTGCCTAATTTTCCAAGAGTTTTCTGGTGTAGTATCTTACTATATTTTCTTTACATTATTTTCACTTGTTCTATCACTGCGAAGTCTTTATCAGTTCCAATTTGCATTCCACAGGGTTTAACAATTTTAAAAGCATCATTTGTATGCAAAATGATCCATAAGTTTGCGGTCCATTATTTTAATAAACTAAACATTTTAACAGACTCAGGGATACTAATTATGACCCAATGACAAAGAGATTTATCTTTTCCATTAGTAAAACTGTTGGTATTAATACTTTTTCTAAAATAGACTTTCAATAATGTTCCTGAATGAAAATGGCAGCTTCATCAAAAAATTACACCTAGAAAAATAATCCTAGTCTTATGGAAATACATAAGAAATAGACACAAAATTATTGTTCATACAACCAAGTGGGCAGTATTTGCCAAACATTTGCCAAGACAGAAATTTTTTAATATGGTGGAGACCACACATGTGGGAAAAGTGTGACACTTTCATAAGAGGCTACAAAATGCTACTTTCAGCTTTCCTGTTACTGCAACGTAAAATACTTACGCAGGGGAAAAGAAATGCTTATTTTAATCAAGAACAGCTTATCTCAGTCTGTATGTTCTAACATCTTAAATAAGACACTAAAATTTTCTACACATACTAGTTTTCAATGTCACAAAACAATGATTCACTATGAAAATAGATACACAAACTCAAAAACAAACAAAACCAAATTTCAAGTGAGAAACTGGAAACCCTCAATATTTACAATCATCCTTCTTACAATCTTACAAATTGCTTTATAAAATTGCTCAAGCTGTCTTTCTCTTGTCAGGTGGTTACAGCCACAGAAAACCACTCCATTCTGGCTAATCAGAAGAAAGCATCTGTTAGACAAACTTAAAATTTTTATTTTACATATTATAACTCACCTGCTTGGGAAGGCGGAAGAGAGGATTTTTGTAAAATATATCTTTAGCCTGACTCCATGTTCCATCGATGATGATCATAACAGATGGACTAAAAGACATCATTGCAACTTCTTCTAAATTTGTTGCTTCAGCTCCAGGATACAAAATTAGAGTATTGGGATTTCTGCACACTGTTGCTAATTCAGGATACCTTCAAAGCACAGACATACAAAATTAAAATAATTATTGAAAATTTTCACGACATACACATACTTTTAGATACTAGCTCCCACTCATCTTCACCAAATTTTACTTAAAATGTCCCTTTCTCAGCTATCACTTTCTCCTTCCAGTACCTCTGGAGGTGTTGGTTCTCTCTCAGCTTCTAAGTGAGGGCAATCATAAAACACCCACAACACTAATCAATGAAAGCTTGATAAAGCAATATATCATCTTATATATCATATATTTTCCAATGTTTCATCACTAGTCTAACATCTATTGGAAACAAAGATGTTTTGATTTGTTTACCAAAATTTAATATATGTATACTAGCTAAATTTGTTCAAACACTTGGCATAAAATTACTGCAATCATCCTATTTTTAACCTCCTACATATAGAGAACATAAGCAATTCCTTGTCCACACCTACAGGACACTTTTGAAAATTATATCATCTCAATTTATCTTTTTTTTTTAATTACTACTTCTACTAACTACTACAGTTACAGTTCCCATACTTTTACACTCTCTTCTTCCTTCCAGTTGGCTTTTACATTTGGCAATGGTACCACAGGAGTAGCTACTGTCTAGTGTACACTTCATGTATGTGGAAACTCCTGAAGTTTTTGGAGGACATCACTGTAAGTTACTCTGTATAAATCTGTGAAGGGCACTGTCATTCAAATAGTACTACAAGTCTCAAAAACCAAGCCCAAACCAGTCTGGCCTTGAACACTCCAGGGATGGGGCAGCGACCACTTCTCTGGGCAATCTGTTTCAGTGCCTCACCCCCACCAAGGTAAAGAGTTTATTCCCAGTATCTAATCTAAATCTACTCTCTTCCAGTTTAAAACCATTCCCCTTGTCCTATCACTACAAGCCCTTGTAAAAGTCCCTCTCCAGCTTTCTTGAAACCCCCTTTAGGCACTGAAAGGCTTCTATAAGCTCTCCCTTGGAGCCTTCTCTTCTCAAGGTGGAGCAATTCCAACTCTCTCAGCCTTTTCCATGAGAGACATGCTCCAGCCCTCTGATCATCTTCATGGCCTTCCTCTGGACTCATTCCAACAGGTCCATGTCTTTTCTGTGCTAAGGGCTCCAGAGCAGGACACAGTACTTCAGATGGAGTTTCACCAGTGTGGAGTAGTCAAGTAGATTGGTAGGGGAGAATCCAAGAAAAGGCTAGCCTTGTGACAAAGACCGCATTACTTGTCTAGAACTCATTTGAGCCATATCATCATGTAGTCTTCAGAACTGCCTTAATCAGAAACCATGAAGAAATATAAAGCACTGTCTGAAGCACATGACATAGAATACGAAATTAATTCTGCATAGTACCTCAGAGGTTATAAGGAGTAACTGATTTGGGAGGACAAGAAGAGCAATAAATATGCAGTTGAAACACCACGTGAAGTGGAAATGGAACCACTTTTCGAAAAATCAAGGAAGAATGTCTATCTGTAAGGGGAAGCAGTGGCGAGGATGGGGAGGACTAGGCAAGAAAGAAACGGTTCATTTTGAGTTAATGTATATTAAGTGTACTTAAATCTGCACTCCATCACTCTCTGAAGATATAAGTGAAAACACAGTTTTATGAATGTTAGGTTCAGGCAGGATTGCAGTGCCGAAGACACTGAGATCCTGACATTAAGACTCATATAGGACCATACAGGATGTATGTGAAATGAAATTTCACATGGAATGCAATTCAGTGTACCAGTAAGCCCAGAGATAGTAGTCCACCATCCGACCACCCTTGCTGTCAGCCCTCTAGTTCCAGCAAACAGTCCAGACTGATTCAACACTATGTGTTTCATTACTATCAACATACTTTGGTACAAAATAAACCCCACAAAACCAAAAACCAACCAACCAACCAACAAAAAAAAATCAAAAAAAACACCCACCACTAAAAAAAACCAACCAAAACCCACCAAAACGAAAACATAATGAACTTTCCTTCCAAAATGAACAGGAAAATAATTGTAAATAGAGACAGGAAATCTGTAAGATAAGCCTGTGGCAAACAGAAGTACATGGAAACTTCTCTGCCCACTATTTTCTTAAATCTTACTTATAGTAATTTGGTATCACTTTAGTTTAACCAAGAATCTTGCTACACAAAATCAAAGGCAAGGGGCCATCTCATTACAGAGTATCTAGAACTCAAGGCTTAAATCTAGAAAACTGGTCATTATTTTCACATTTGTCTTGAGAACCCAACTCTTCAAAGTGTCCTAATTCTGGGAGAGAAGAGATTTTAAATAATTAACACTCTTAGAGGATTAAAAAAAAGAAATAAAATAATGAATTCTTGAAACTAATCCAAACCCATATTGGTTACAAAACACTTTAAGTTTGTACTATGAACACCACAACCAATGTTTTAGTCTTCAAAATACAATTCAGTTGAAAACGATGGTTTTCAATGCATATTCATCCAAGAACAACAGAGTCATCATAGAATCATAGAATGGCTTGAGTTGAAAGGGACCTTAAACATCATCTCGTTCCAACATCCCTGCCATGGGCAGGGACATCTCTTACTAGTCCAGGTTTCTCAAAGCCCCATCCAACCTGGCCTTGAACACCTCCAGGGATGGGGCAGCCACAGCTTCTCTGGGAAACCTGTTTCAATGCATCACCACCCTCCTAATATCTAATATAAACCTGCTGTCTTTCAGTTGGAAGCCATTCCCCCTTGTCCTGTCACTACATTCCTTGTAAATAATCTCTCTCCATCTTTCTTGTAGGCTCCCTTCATGTACTGGAGGGCTGCAATTAGATCATCTCAAAGCCTTCTCTCCTCCAGGATGAACAATCTCCCTTCTTGTAGTCTTTCCTCAGAGGAGAGGGGCTTCATCCCTTTAATTCCCACCAAGTGTTACTTCCATCACTTCCCCAACACTGGACACTTTTAAGATTTGGCTAAATGTGATTAGCCATCTTGTCTAGAATGTGCTTTTGCCTAGAAAATTTCAATGAGATGATCTCCTTGAGGTCCCCTTCCACTCTGGTATTCTATAATTCTATAGTACATATATAATGAATATTAACAGCCAATGATGGTCTTTAGTTGCTCTTATTCTTAAAACACAATGATTTCAAGTATTTGAAGGAATATCCTCTACACAGACTATGCTGAAGGAAAATCCCCTAAACAGACGACATGATGTTTCCGGTACTTTTATAATCAACTTGCAGACTTTAGAAAATGCCAGAATTCCCAAGACACATCAATTTGTATAATTGTGCTGGTTTGGCTGTAAACCAGCAGGGGAAATTAACCGCCCACCAAATACCTCGAGAGATTTCAGGTCAAACTTAAATTACAATTTTAATAAAAAAGGTTAAAATAAATGCAGTAATACAGAAACACG
>VZRJ01012175.1:2718875-2896824 GCA_013397565.1 Ptilonorhynchus violaceus | reverse complement strand
TAATTTATAATAATAATTTAATAAAAACAATTTTAATGTCAGGGCACTTACTTGCTGGCAAATAGAATACACAGTATTCCATGTTATGTGCACTGAGCTGAAACTTTCAAGTAAATAAGCAGAAAAATACTGAACAGTTTTATAGAAAGAAACTGTTGTTCAGCTTTTTTTAAAAAAAGTATATGGAGTGGTCTGTAGGTCAACATGTATAGTATTTTGACAAATTAATGCACCTCAATATTTTTTTGAATTCCCAGAGCTGTTAATTGAGCTTGACTTTTCTGGTAAGATTAACTAAAAGAAAAGAAAACTCAGAAGAAATCAAAAATAGCTAATGCTGCAAAATACGTTAACCAGAATTTGAATATTTAAATATTTAAAAACAAAATAAAAAGACATTTTAAGGTCATAAATGTACTTTAAGAATGGCAAATTAATTATATGAATTTATACTTAGCTGCCTTTTGACCTCAGCTTAGGTTCCACATTGTTTGCTCACTAAGATCTTAAACAGAGACTTTACATTTTGACTCTTTGTATTTTATCACTTTTGGTTGAAGTTTCATTTGAATCCACCACAAAAAGGATTGAAATAATCTGAACTGCCTTATATTTCTACTGATGCAAACTGTAACACAGGATAGAAGAAGACAATGTTAAAAAAGAATGAAAATACCATGGATGTGAGGAATTTCAGCATGGATATAGAGAATCCCAGTAAATATGCTTACCAAGGTGAAAAGGTAAAACGACAAAATATTTAATAAACTAAACTAATCCGAGACAAAACACCAGCTTTTTGAAGATTCAGATGGACTGAAATGGAAGAGGCTACTAGAGCTGTTGGTTAATTTTCCCTTTCCAGAGGTGAGGATTATGTCAGTTACTTTTCCAGGCAGTATTTGAGCCTGAACACAGTTTCCAGATTTCAAGACCTTGGTGG
Source organism: Ptilonorhynchus violaceus (assembly GCA_013397565.1). NCBI lineage: Eukaryota > Metazoa > Chordata > Aves > Passeriformes > Ptilonorhynchidae > Ptilonorhynchus > Ptilonorhynchus violaceus. The sequence continues at coordinate 2,895,881 of VZRJ01012175.1, read as the reverse complement.
CACGTTTGGTTTAAGTTGTAGGAATAGTGCCATTTGACAGGATAAAACCTGTCTGAGGAGGGACTCACACTCTTACATAGCTTTAGTTCATAGGTGAGATGGTTTAGGGCAACAGTGACCTAGGATGTGTTCTCTGGCTTTATGTGCCAAACAAACAAATCAGAAGTGCTGAGTATCCACAATGCTTATAATCCTCATCAGACAGGGGTTTCAGCTCCTTTGAAATTCTGTGGAAACCTAGGAGCTCATTTGAACCTCTTGTCTTCAAATGTTTACCGTAATGAAGGGTTAAAAAGCTTGCTTGCTCCTAATGTCTGTGGTATATTGCCATGTACTTTTTTTTTTGCCTTATGTGTGAACTTCTAAAAAACTCAAACTTTTAAAGCTTGATCCCTCCCCAATGTTCCCTCCTGTTCCCTCCCTCCCTTCTTTGCCCCACCATGCCCTCTCACCAACTTTTTTTTTTTCTTTCCCTTTCAGCTCTAATTGACATTTATGAATTTGATGGTCAAGTGACAAGGTTTTTGAAAAAGATTAGCTACTCAGCTATCAGGAGGATCATGTTTCTGCACAAATCACTGCTTCGGCATTCTCCCGTCATTTTAATGAGGCACATTCTTTTGAGCTGGCAAAGTCGCAATTCCACCACCCAGAGCCTCACTCTGAGGTATTTTCATAATGTCACAGTTTTTTGTTATAATCCTTGCTAGTTGGCACCATTTGGCACATGCTTCCCTGCAGGCTATTTCTAATCCCATTACTGTGGAAGTGACTCAGTTTGTAGCTTTTTTAGCACATTTGAGGGAACATCTGAGAGACACTTTGGTCTCCGTCAGAAATGGCTGCGTTTATCTGGAGTTTCCAGCTGTGTTTAGCTGAAATCCAGGGAGAAAATGCTGTTTTAAAGGTAAAGAGTAGATAAAGCAAATTTAAATGTTCACCTTGATAATTAGGAATGCAATGATGCATGGAAAGCTGCCAAGAGAGTTTCATAGTTTTCAAATAGAAGTATAGATCAGAATAAATCAATTGTTTGGCTTTTTAAATTCCCACTTGTTCTTCAGGAAAAAAAAAAATAAATGGACTGCAATTTACATTTAACATCCCCTGCTGCTACCAATTGAAATGTTTCTTTACCTCTTTAGAAATACCTAAAATGTACTTGTTGCCATAGAATTGTTAAACTGTATTCTTTTTTATTCATCAAGATAATTCATAATGAACTATCCCAAACCGTAGGGAAATAGTTCGTTTCTAATTTTAAAGTATATGTGAACAGCTATCCTGGCTCCAGCTGAAGGTGCAGTTAGTCTGGCCTTCTATTTTGCATGTGGCCATTAGCAGATGATTAGGGAAAGAGTACAAAACCAGAATGATGTTTCCTGTGCTATAACCTTCTGATTTTGGAAGCTACAGTCTTTTCTGAAGGGGAGGTTCATATTTGAAGGGGAGGTATCCATATTTGTTTTTTATACGCTTCACAAACCTTTCCATGAATTCCTTTAATTGCTTTTGAACATGTTAAGTTTCTGACATACTCATCCTGTGGTAAAAGGTTCCACGGCTTAATTACCTACTTTGTGGCAAAAGTCCTGTCCTTGCTCTTTTCCAAACAGCTCTGTGGTAATTTGAGTTGATGCCTCTAGTTGTTGCATTCTCTGGAAGATAAAATCATTATTTACTCACCATTAATTAATTAATTTTATTAATTTCTTTGAAACTATGCCAGTAAGACCTAACATCTATTGCTCTTTCCCTGAAAGTTCTCTCTTTCAGAAAAATGTTAAAATATTTAAACTTTGCAACTTCTTTATCCTTTTATTCAGCCCTTCTTTCTATTTCTTGTATTACTTCTGTGTCCTTTTTTTTTTAGTTGCACTACCAGAGCAATATGCAGCATTCAAAAGTCATATGTTAAAGAGATTTATCCATCGTTACGAACTTTTTGTTTGTTCTTTATTTGTTCTCTATTTTCCTGATATTAACCCTCCTTCAGACTGCAGCTGAACATTAAATTGTTAAGTATGGGCAAACACCCCCAAGATCTTCAAAACCATTTTTTTGGGAAGTGAAAACTTGGTGTTTTCCCTGAACATTTCTATTACATTTACAAATATATTGCCTAGGCATCTAGTATCATGAAAACATGTTGTGACTTTTGATAGTCCAGTTTAGTTTCAATCCACCATTAGTAAGTACCAGTTTGTTCATCTCCATATCCACTCTCCTTTCCAGATTATTTATGGATATGCTGAACATTAAGATGCCTTTAAATAAGAGCTCTGCAGGGGTCTTCCAGTAGTAGACTTATCCTCACAGTAAATACTGGCTATTTTGTTTCTTGTTCTTAAACCTCTATTAATTCATGACCTGGTCATACCTCTTATCTCTTTTGTAGCTTATTTTCTGGAGGAATTTTTAGTGAAGGACTTTGTCAGAAGTGACATGGAAATCCATGCTCTCTATATTGTCCTCATCACACTCATCTATCCACGGTTACTTTCCCCAAAGAATTCTAGTAGATCTTTAAAGATTTATTTCCTTCCATAAAAGCTCGTGGTTACTGCATCCCTAATATATTACATTTATCTTTTCGTCCAGTAAGTCTAATCTTTTACAATGCTTTTTATTGATTTCCCTGGTGTGGAAGTAAGGATGTGTACTTCCACAGGCATTGCTGAAGCCCTGCTCAAGATCTGCTGTCGCTTTCCCTTTCTTCTTGACTCTGGGACTAAGCAGAAGGGCTGTGGAAGAGGGGCACATCACTGCCAGTGACAAGGAGATGGTTGGGTCTTATCTGACACCCCGAAGAGAAGGAGAACCTCAGTCCCCAGGGGTACCCAAGGGCTTAGGGGGCTGTCAAGTAGGGATCCATCCCCCGACAGTGAAGGGTGGAGGGCTTTGGCCACAGAAGGAAGATTCAGATCAGCACCTGAGATGCAGAGGAGGCACGAGGACCTGCACCCAGCCAAGATCCTGAGCCACAGAGCAGCAGTGGGAGAAGTGAAGAAGCATCACGGTGGGAGATTCCCTGAGGCAGAGGATGGAGGGCCCTGCCTGCCAAGCTGACCTGCTGCCCTGGAAGGTTTGTGGCTTGTTAGGAGCTCAGAGCCTGGACATGGTGGAGAGATGGCTGAGGTTCATCCAGCCCTTGAGTGGTTCCCCCACAGGCCAGGGAAGACCCAAGGTGTGACCACATGGCTTTGGGGTAGAGGGTGCAGGGCAAGGGAGCCAGGGGTTGTGTCCTCCATCCAGCCCCTGAGTGGGAGGGCTTGAGGACAAGTGGATGGGCCTTCCTGGTCAACACCCAATGGGCAGCTGAACTTTGCAGCAGGGATTTGGCTTTAGTGATCATAGGACCCTCATTAAGGCTCAGGGTCTGGGAGCCACCAGTGTGAGTTTATGCCTCCCCAATCCGACAGCTCTCCACACTGAGGCACCTGACTTAGGGGATGAGGGCAGAGAAGTGGATGTTGTTTAACTTGACTTTACAGAGGCTTTTGACACAGATCACTAAGTGATCTCCAGAGGTGCTTTCAACACACAGCCATTCTGTGCAACTGTGATTTTAAAAGTGGTGAAATGCATCACACAGTAGTTTTAAAGTTCCCTTAGAAACAGTCAATAAGCACCATTGAATCCTTACAACTAGTTATTTTTTTTTTCCATTTTATCTAAAGCCACTTTTACTGACACTTCTGTTTGAGACCATTTATTCAACTTTTCCTATATTAAGAAAGTTGTAATTGTGAAAATATGTCTGGTTTTGTGTGGTGAAGGGCACAAAGTGGTTATTTAATTTTTTTTCTGTCTTCTTTCAATCTTACAGGCTTACCTGCTTACTGCTCCCAATGTTTTAGAACAGGATTTTATAGGCATTTTTTTATGAGCTTAGCAAATTCTTTCTCAAAACTTTTTTGGTCTGCCTTTGATTTGAATTCTAACTTGCCATATACTATTCATTCTTTGTTTTCCTTGCTTTTGATTTCCATGCTCTTAATTCAGAAGCATGTCTTACTTCTACTAGGCTCTGTATTTGGTTATTCTAGGTTTTTCTTCGGGTTAGACTTTGGGCTTTGATTTTTTGTGGTGGGTTTTCATAGACTGATTTTTGTGGTTAATACCTGGTAAACCCTGAGCCTGTAATGTGATGTTTTCAGATAGGCTCCATGCTCTTTACAAGGGTCTCATTGTATTAGTTATTTTCAATATACTTTTAACAAGATTCCTTAGCCTTATGTTCTTCAAATTCTTTTAATTTTAATATACTATTGTGAATTTTTTGCTTGGTCACTTCTTTAAAGATAGAGGTAGCTGAAGTATTTCAGAGTATTGCTTCAATAACTTTGTCTTGAACCACTTGAAGGCACTGTGCCTTGCTCAGTACTACAAGATTTGCTTTTCCCTTTGTGTTTTCTCTAACCGGTTCCCTTAGAGGCAATCAAATGGGATAAAATTTAAAGCTCTATATTAACACCTCTTGTGACAATTATCAGTTCCCAGGGGGCTATTTTCTCAATATTGCCATGAGCTTGAGGCACGGCCGTACACATGGTCCCACATGTGTTAGTAGAAGCAGGGTCAGAGAATGTTATCATGCACGTCCAAACAGCTACCATCTTGCTTAACAGCTCAGATGCTGCCTTCCTGCGAAACTAATGCAAATTTTAAAGCCTGATAAAAGATATCTTTTCACCTTAAATTTATGGAGAATGTTCTTATTTTTAATGAGTTCTAGTTTACACCAGATTGTGGATCATCCCTTTAATTCTGCCATCACATTACTTGAGCAGAGACAAGTGCTGCTTTGAAGTGTCATTGTGCTGTGGAAAAGCTGACATTCAGAGCTGAGTGCAAGATGTAGCACTAAGAAAGTGGAAGATGTAGGCTCCCAGACAAGGACGTTTCTCTGAATTTTAATACGCACCTGTATTTATTCTTACCGTCCCTCTGATTCAAACATCACAATGTCTGTTTTGCATCAGAGAAATTAAGCCTTCTTTCATTTACAAGTTTCACAGGAAAAGTCAAAAGTAGGTCAGAAAACTTAATGTTGTGTTGTTTTTTTCCGCCAGTAAAAAGGAGCGAAAGCACCACCTTTTATGATCAATATGGTGCCATTCCCTTTTGTGTTAAAAGCCGGCTGTTGCACTCTGTGTCGACTCTGCACAGCATGTTCTCTTACTTTAAAAGCCAAAACTTTAATTACTGGATGGAGAACTTGAGAGGTTACCAAGATGTGCATTATTTGGAACTTGCCTCAGGATGGAAGACAAAGAAATGAAAGTTGTTGTTTTAAAGAAGGAATGAGAATAAACAGACATTTAGGTCATGCTTGGGCAACAATACACTCATTCTCTATTTTATACTAACAAATGATTAAGAGACATCAAATAAAGGGGTGAAAAGCAGCCTTCTGGTTGCACTGACTATTAAATGACCTTAAAAAAAAATTAAAAAAACCTATTGCCAATGCAATGGAAAAGTTCCTGCTGCATAAGAAAACTTATTTGTACCTTAATGCATGCTAAAGGGGACGTTGTTGAAAAACAATTAAACCTAATTGTTGAAACTCAGGAGTCTGGCAAAGTGAGGATTATAGTGTTAGTATGATTAATAGAGCCTTTTAATTAAACACAAGGAATTGCACACTTTTGCAAAAGTTTTCAAGTGGAAAGAAAAAGTACAGGTTTTCAGTAGTATTTTCTTGGTGTGGTCATTTGCAACATTTTGGTGCGAGTCAGAATGAAAGGGTCAGAATTTGCAAACTGATATTGTTGATCAGTGCATACCTTTTTCTCACAGGGCCCTCAGTAAAAACTACCAAAGTTTCAGTTTAAGTTGGAGTATTCTGAAAGATATTAAAGAGAAGAAATAGGTATTTGCAGCAATTGTGAGATGATCTCTTCTCTTAGATTAGAATAGAATCATAAAATCCTTCAGGCTAAAAAATACCTCTAAGATCATCAAGTCCTACCATTAGCCCAGTGCTACCAAGTTCACCACTAAACCATGTCCCTCAGTGCCACATTTGTATCCATTTTAAATACCTCCAGGGATGATCTCCTGGGCAGCCTGTTCATTGGAACAGCTTTACAAACTTTTCCATGTAGAAATTATTCCTAATATCCATTTCAAACCTCCTCTGGTGCAATTTGAGGCCATCTCCTCCCATTTGATCCCTTGTTACCCGGGAAAAGAGTCCACCTGGTTACACCCTCCTGTCAGGGGGTTGTAGAGAGCAATAAGACCTGTCCTCAGCCTCCTTTTCTCCAGGCTAAACACCCCAAGCTCTCTCAGCTGCTCCTCACCAGACTTGTGCTGCAGACCCTTCCCCAGCTCCATTGCCCTTCTCTGGATACCCTCCAGCCCCTCAATGTCTTTCTTTCAGTGAGGAGCCCAAATCTGTTTTTAAGACAAAGTAAAAGCCACTGTCATACCACACTGTGCATCAGAAAATGGAGAACATAGCATTCATTTTCATTTATTCTGAGAATTTTTGTAGATGGCATGGAAAGCTTTACAGACCTGGTCTTTAACTGGTATTAATTATTCCACGTAGGTCATTAGCATTTATGAATCTAAACTTGATATCTAATGGCACATATCATCAGTACTTAGGAGTCTAAATTTTATGTTTAATGGCAGCAAGATCCAAATTTGGGAGACTTAATTCCAGGTCCTAATTCATAAACTTGGCAGTTGTCACTATGATTTGTGGCACTTGGTGATGCCAATTATGGAGAGCTAAAGCTCCCTTCTCCCTCTGGAAATCCATGCGTGACTACCCAAGCCCATCTCCCCTGTGTTGTGTGAGTAACAACTGGAACTGCCTTCACAGGACTCCTTTATTGACTCAGGGAGCATTAGATTAATTCCTCTTCCTATTTTCTTAAATCCTTATCTGTGTTTGTGTAAATTATTTTGGGGAATATTAAATTATTGACATAGGGAGTGATGTGCATTAATATAGTTTACCTAATGACTGGAGTTAACTGCCATTAGGTAAAAGCCCATTTACTTAATGGTGCTTTGTTTTTATTTTTATTTTAGTATTGTTGTCTAGAAAATTGCTTTTTTAAATTATTATCCTGAAGAGCTTAACATGTGAAGAGACTGAAGTGCATAAGCATTCTGAGGAGAAACTTATTGGCAATTAATACACTTCATAGTTTGGAATTTTCCTTTCCAAGACACTTAGCCTAATGACTACAGAGATAAGGCAGAAAACGTACTGTAAAGTTCCACTGTCTTCTGCTTAGTGTTTTAGACTGTTTACCTGTACATAGTGAGCTGTAGGCTGAGGTGATGTTGAGTTCAAGGCAAATATATGTGTGGTAATGTATATTTGTTAATGTTAGCACTGTCTTTTATCAGTCTCATCTGCAGGAAATAGAACAAGAATTGTCTCCAGCAAGCAAAGTGCCTGGCTTCCAAATGGGAGTTTCTGTACTAGTGGTGGGACCAAGTCTCTTAAGTGTAAAACAAAATTAAATTAAATTAAATTAAATTAAATTACCAAAAAAAAAAAAAAAAAAATTACCCGCTTTCCATTCAGAATATCGTGGTTTCAAATATACTGCTGTCTTTCAGATAGACTTGTATTCAACAAACATGCTCTTCATATTTACAGTAGAAAAAATGTAAATATTTCCTTTTCCATTTTAAAATAGAAAAGAAACTATTTTAATGGGAAGTCTTTTACAAATCACACATTTATAGTTATATTTGATGCATTTGACTAGTTAAGAGCATATTGAGAATGGCAGATATGCTATACTGTCATACCTTGTTCTTTCTCAGCTAGAGCTTTAGAAACAAATGTTTAGCAGAAAAATTGTTCGCAATCCCTAAGTAGGAAATGCTTCAGAAGGTTCTGTTCTTGTGTTAGTATTGCACAGGCTTCAGTTCAGGGGTCTGTTTGGGTTTTGAACAGCAGTGGAAGTAGAAATATTCATGGTACCTCAGTTACCAAAGTTGGCTAGGGCTGGCAATTTGTCTGTGCTAGTGTTATTTTTCATTACATTCTTTTTATGTTTATAAATGTTCAATCTTGTTTGCTTTAAAAATGTATTTTGTGATATTTTCAGGAAGTGAGGTGACCATGGCTGACATTAAAATTTGGGAAATATGACTGACATTTCCGCGTTATCAGGAAATTATTTCTACGAGACCCTTGAAGCAGGGGGTTAGTGGAAAAGATGCAAAATGAATTTCAGCTGTGAATACACTGATGAATGTTGTTTACAGGTTTACAAGCTTATCACAAGTACACGCAGAGATAACGTGGATTTAATATGAATTGTTGAAAGCAGGCATGACCTAGTGCACATTAACGTAAGCAGCAATTCAGGCTTTCTGCTTGTAGGAAAATATTGCGTGAGGTGAGGACTGTACTCATCCATTTTGGAAACAAGTATGAAAACTTGCTAAACAATGTTGCACCCAACTCAGACATTGATAAAACTCCTCCAAAGATTATAATTCTACTTCATAGATTTCTACCAAATGATATTCGCTTTGTTTACTTTACCAGTTTAAGATTTCTAAACAAGTCTGTTTTCCTTTGCCCTCCTGCTTAAGTTTCTGTGATGAATGTTTCAGCAGAGGAGATATTAAAAAAATGAAACAACACATTATTAAGGGGTGTGATTCCTTTTATCCTGAAAGGCTTCTAAGAGTGAGATTGTAGAAAACAATGAGTTAAGAATCCTGACTGTGACTAACTTTTATTAAAAACATCCATTCTGAGTGCATAAACATGTGTTTATATGTAGTTTACCACAAATATAAATAAAGCTATATGCAAAATATAGTTCACATATGTTATTCTCAAGAAAAATAATAGATGCAAAAATGTGTATTTTATACCATATGTAGGAAATTAATTATTAATATGACCTGAATATATAACATGTTAGTTTGATATAGCAGCAGTTTATATTAGTCTTTTTGCCTAAAGTCTCATGCTAAGAAAATGCAAGAAAGGTTTTCAAGATGTTTGTAGCCTAACTTTTACGTGGGGAAGCCTGAGGCTGTCATTACCACATGTTTTGTCACTGCAGCAGAAGGGGCTTTTGTAACCCAGGTTTTCAGGAATTGGTAAGGAGTATTTTTACCACTGACTTAAAGAGGTAGGAGGAAATATTCTGAGATGTTACACTGTGTGCATTAGAAGAACAGACTCTGCACTAATCTGTTCATTGTCAGAGGAGAGCAAGGAAATGTGAACAGTTGTTTTGGAAACATGAACTGGGGATTTGACATCTGAAGCAAAAATTATGGTCCAAAAAACCTGCTCAGATGTTGAGACAAAATGTTTAGAGCTGTCTAATCATACTGTGAAGTTCTCTTTTAAGTTTCTTTTAAGTTCTTGTCAGTTAATAAGTTAAATGTCATGTGGCAGGCTTAGAACTGACCCAGTCTCTGTTTCTGCAAAACTAAGTCAGAAACTACACAGATTCATACCTAAATACCCATCAGATCTGTAAACTCTTAACATTTCTGGAACATGTCAGATGAAAGCAGTTTCTTATAAAATGTTTATAAGATATTTATTGTAAATAATTTTTACGCGTTTTGTTTTAAAATTATGTTAAAATGCTTTTAGAGTAAAACCACTGTTATATAGTCCTTAACTTCTATATCAGTAGCTTAATTGTTAGGGTGCTTTAAAAGGCTGTGAAACACCAAGGTTTGGGTTTTTTTTCAGTTAAAACTCGCCTCATTATGAAAATGTGCTCTATCCAGAGCAGTAAGTTTTTCAAGACAGATGCTTTCCAAAATTAGGTAGAAAAATAGTCTCAGAACTCACATGCCCTAATGGAGACCAAGTGGAAGGGATGTGATTCTTTAGTTTATCAGCTATTTCATGTTCATCAGAGGTTCTTCATTTCAGTTCTAGATCTCAAGTGTAATTCTGTTCTCACAGATTTAAAATGTATAGAAGTTCAGAAAGTAAGCCTTAGAGGCAGGTCTCTCCTCCTGGTTATTGACCATAACCAGCAGGTAAATAATGTCGTTCCCTGTCTTGTAGAGCATTTTTCATTCCCCAGGCTTCAGTGCCCTCATCTCACAAGGGCAGTCACCTTTGTCTTAGAAAGTCCAAATGTTCATGTTCTGGGACAAAAGGGGGGAGATCTTTGAAAAGGGCCATGCCCAGGATTGCCACAGAGTTGCTCAGGCTCTGGGGATGGGTGGGATTGCCAGCCCCAAACAGCAGTGCTGTGGTTCTGCTGAGAGCTCCGTGATTCTTCTTCCTGAGGTGTCACCTCTTCACAGTGTCCATAGGACCACAGAATGGCTTGGGTTGGAAGGGACCTTAAAGGTGATTCCAACCCCCTGCCATGGGCAGGGACACCTTCCACTAGACCAGGTTGCTCAGAACTCCATCCAACCTGGCCTTGAACACTTCCAGGGATGGGGAGTCCACAACCTCTCTCGGAAACCTGTGCCAGGGCATCACCACCCTCACAGTAAAGAATTTTTTGCTAATTTTTTCCATGATGGGGTCCATGAAGCCAACACAATGAAGAACAGAAGCATGTCCAGCTGTTTTCCCAGACTGTATGACAGAGGAATGCAAGCTTCCAGAATTTCCCTGGTAAATCTGTATCTCAGTGACTGGATGCTTAACGCTGGGGTTTGGCTTTACATCGAGTTGCAGACACTTAAAATTTTGCATGTTGCCATGGTCTGTGTAGAGCTGTGATTCCAACTACAGATTTTTGAGCCCCAGGGGGAGGTGTTCTGGCAACTAAGTTACTCTACCCCATTTAACATACTGTTTTATGCTTTAGAGCCTACATTTTCATTTTCTGTGACCACATCTTGACTTCGTACGGAAATTACGTGTCTTAAATTTTTCATGCAGTAGATGGAATCGTTTCCTTTTGATGAGTATTTAGAGAACACAGCTGTCCTAGATATGTCTTAAATAGGAGACTGGTTCAGAGGAAATACAATGCAGCCACCGCCAATTTGAGAGATCCTAATGTCAAGCAAGAAGGAGTTAATGTGGACTTAAATATGTCTGAAAGCAAACACACTTAATGATAATGACAAGTGCTTATGCAAATGAGCTGCTAATACTCATCCAGAGGTGATTAAGTCTTTTAGGCCAACTGGAGATTTCACCCAGCAGGGACTATGTGGTAAAAGACAAAGGTTTAAATAACTTCAGGGGTTATAGCTCTAGTGCTTCACTTAAGTCACATTTCTCTGAATTATCCTTCTTTTAATGCCTCTTCCCTTCCCCCAAGAAACAGGTCGCAACTTCAGCTACCTTGTAAATCTTTTAACCTATACATTTTAAGGCCTGTAAGAGCACTGTAACCTATCCCAGAGTGATATGCTGGTATTAAATAGACTGGAATAATGAACGGACCTGAGGGATTATCTAGTCTGATACTTAATTATGTAGACTAGGATCAAGGGAGAGGAATGTAGGAATTACATCTGTCTGTCACTCCTATAGGGTATGTCCACAGAAAACAGTTATTGATACATTTCTAGTAAAAGCCTTGCAAAGGCAATATGGGCATGAGTGAAATTTAGGTCTGTGTAATATGGTGAAAAGAGGTCGTCATGCAAAATGAACTACTCTATCTGAAACAGAGAAAAGGAAAATTATTAGCTACTGGAATCCTGTTGTAATAGTTCTTTTTTTATTCCCAATACTTTTAGTATATAATTTTTATGTGCTGTTATCATATAGTTGGATGCTATCAGAAGCATTTTGTTCTATGTTTTGTTGGTAAAAAAAATCTGTTCTTCCCTGAAGAGGAAGGTACAGAGGCATCTGTAAAGACAAAACAGCACATTAAGTAATTAGAGGTTGGTCTAAGAAAAGAGGTTGGATATTTTGCAGATGTTTAAGACAGACTTGGTTTGTAACAAGTATACATCCTCTTCAGAAATATTTGTGTATATAGACGCATATATATATGTATTTTAGAACAAATTATCCAAGTTCTTCTTGTCAGTGAAGGCTATTCTACTAAATATATTTTCCAGTCAGGCAGAAATTGGGTGCTTGATACATGCAGCTACTTAAACTTGTTACTCAGAATTGTTATTATCTGGTTTGTGCTATTGTGACCAGTATTTCATGAAAAAAAATTGTTGTACAAGCTTACGACTCAACAGCTTCAGGGAAGAGCCAGTAGTTAACAGGTGTTATCAATCACTCCTCAATCTGGTCTCCATAGCTGGGAGAAGAGGATCCAGCTGTCTGAGGTTTTCTGATTAAAAATTCCTTCTTAATAATCTCCCAGTCTTTTGCTTGTGCCCACACATGTTTTATACTTTTCAGTGGGCTTGGGGAAATGAATGGATTAGTAGTATCATGCGTCTGAGTCAGTAAGTTAATTAAAGGCTGCATGTATAAAATGGAACAATGAATTATTTAGTGGATAACAAACATGATCTAAAATTCCATTTACTCACATTTCAGGTCAATTTTTAGTTTCAGAATTCATATGCCAAAACCTAACATTTTTGCATATTGTTAAAAGTAAATGTTTGCCAACAACATGCTTGCTAAAGTTTCAACTGGATGTCTGTTGAGGGTTTTGTGTCATTACATTTGAGATGTTTGCCTTCCTCCCTACTCCCTGTCCCCAGAGAAATTTCGGGCAGTGGTGAGAAGAGAATTGTTTGTCTGAAGATCAGCACTAAACATAAAGCAGGTTATAGATTTTGACCCAAATTGCATACCCCGCCTTGTTTGGAGAATCTCTGCTCAGATTTTGCTTTGACTTTATAATGAACCATTTGAAACTCCAGAGATCAAAGCCTTGATCCAAATCAAGGTCTGAGTTTTACAACACAAAATACATGTACACTCATTCACACATCCTTGTGCTTGCTTTTCATACATCTAATTAAGGCAACCTGCTGATTTTCTTCTGTGCAGAACCCTATGGCACAAATATTTCTGTTGATTTCACTGGGACTTTTGCAGTGCTGTGGTAAACTTAGACTGAATATTTTCCTACGAAAGGGTTTAATTTCTGATCAATTAAGAAGTGCTATGGACTGGTTTTACTGTAACACATACTTTTCTGCACCTTCATCATCATTTTCGGAATGAAAGGCCTTGTAAATCTGCAAGACTGACTTTCAGCCGGGCATTTAATGTATGGTGTTCTGATCAGAAACAACTCCAGAATGTTTCTTTTATTTAGAGCCAAAAGAGGCCATTGATCTATTGTTCGTAATGACTGGCATCCATTTGGTGTAGGAGAGTGAAATATTGGCTTTCTGAATTTGGTCTATGAAATGTAGTATTTATTTTAATAACTGAAATCAATGGTAGATATTTATAAATGTACCTGACTGATGTAAGCACTAAATTTTGGCAGATTTTCACTGAGAGTTGTGACTGAGCCCCCTTTGACTGGAAAGGAGACCAGGTATTCCTGCTGCACCACAGATGCTGTCAGTCACCCCCTGAGCCCACGGGATCCAAAACACTTAGGTGTTGTGTAGACTTTTTATGAGAGTCAAGGCTGACTAGACCTGCTCCCTTTTAAATTATTTTAAATTAAATTTAAAGAAAGATAAAAGAAACTAAACAATCACTGCTTTCTGAGAACATACTGACTTTTGATAAGCTTTTGGAAAGAGGGTATTGGAGGGGATCTACCCCTCAGAAAGGAGCAGTAGCTGGCAAGCATCAACCAGTTCAGGCCCCTTCCAGCTCAGTGTTTTTCAGTGTCACAGAGAGATATTCTGAAATTGTTTCTCTGCCCATCATGGTCACATTCTCATTCTGAGCTCAGTGAGAGGCACCAAACAATCATTTATAAAACGTGCTCTGTTACAGCTATAAATATTCTGTGTGTAATTTAGGAGTCTACATTCTTCAGCCACTATTTAAAGAAAAATCTTGAATTGCCAAAGACTGCAAAGACCACGATATTTTTTCTTCTTGCCCACAAAGTTTTCTAAGGACTGAGACTCAAAGTTTTGATAGGCTTCAAGAGGCCTGGCTTTTTGAATGTTTTGAGTTTTCATGCCTAAAAGCTTTATTTCTTCGAGAAATTTTAAGTTCTGCAGTTGCTTCTCACTTCTGAAATTCTCCTACTCAAACTCCTATTCAAGAATGGCAAAAGACTGCAAAGCTCTCTGGGGCCATACCCCACATGATTTTGGAAAAAGGTTTTTGGGAAACAGCTTTTGGTTGGGTTTTTGTTGTTGTTTGTTTGTCTGTTTGTTTTGTTGTTTTGGGTGGGGTTTTTTGTAAGGATTCATTGAAAGATGTTTCTGTTGTGATATGAGAGGTGATCTATTAGAAGGTGGGGAGAATAGCAGATAAAAGGCATTCCTACACTACTAGATTTTTCAGTTAATGAAAACATCCAATCCTCTTATTATTCTCAAATATTTGCACATGTGACATCCTTTTCAGCATGTGACTTCAGATATTTTATTCTGAGCCTGATGTGAATCTATTCTTAGTAAAAACTGAACAGGGAGTTAGTTTCATTTTTCTGCTTGGATCTAAGAAGCTTCAATAAATACAGAACATAGAAACATATGCTCTCTGTATGAAGTGCACACTCCATAGCCATGAAATCCTTTTCCTGAAAAAAAACAAAGACCAAAGTATTCATTTGGGATGACAGGGATATCAGTATTCTGTTAAGCAACAAACAATAGCATGGCTTGGTACATATACTGTTATAAAATGCTTTATGTAATGATCTAACTTTTCAGCAGAATATAGTTGTGCCCAGGCTGAGCAAAAGTCAGAAATTTTAATGAACTACGTTTTTTTTTTTTTTTTTAAAGAAGCGGAATTCCACTTAAAATGTACATATTTCTGGATTATTAAGGGCTTCCCCACCATCCTCACATGCACCTTCCCTCCGTTTTAGTGCTGTGGGTCTATACTATATCAGACTGGTAGTATCAGCTATATAATTTTATAGGAATACACCTAGAGTACACATGTCCTGTCTTCTGTTCTTAGTTATGCATATAAGCCATAAATGTGGGTCCAAATTATACCCTTGCCATAAGGGATCTAGTAAAATGGGATTCAGAATTCAATTTTTAATCCCAAATGAGAATGCCGGACAAGTTCATGTGCATCTTCCTTATTCTTGTGTCCTAATAATGATATATCAACCTTGGACAGAAATTTATAGAATTGTACATCCCTGTCATTTGGCATTGAAGCAAAAGTGAGAAATAAAACATTCTTTTGAGAATAGTGGTGTCTTCTTTGCTTCCAATATTTCCTCTCCTACACCATTCTAGAAATGGATCATTTTTGCTGAAAGAAATAATTACCTAGGTTTTGTTTTTCTAATTTTTATGATCAACACTTATTGACTCATAGCTACCATACTATGAAAACAATTCAAACCTCTCCCAATAGTGATAGTAAGCACAGAAAAAAAATCCTTATTCTTTAAAATTCAAAATGTTTCTGCAAATTTACTGAAGCCCGTATAATAACGAAGACTGATTCATAGATACTGAATATGTGAATATCAAGCCTTTTTTTAAACAATTTATATGCCTCATCATGCAGGAAAAATGAGTGTAGGCTGAGTCAAACTTTCATAAGGTGGTGGAGTTTTTGTCAGCTTTTATTCCTCCAGAGGAAGTATCTGGGGAAAATGGATAATTACAATGCCAATTTTTATTATCAAAATAATGTGCAAAATTTATGACCTGATAAATCTGTCCTTGGATGGAGATTCTCATTTTGATAATCCCCCTAAAATGAGTAATAAAGCACCTCTGATAGTAATAAACCATTTTTCTTTGACATTTCATGATAAGTGTAACAACAAATAAAGGAGGAACTTCAAAGACTGCTTACTTCAAAAGCTCTATAAAGTCCATTTGAATAAAATCCATGACTTTCATAAAAGTGGTGTTGAAAATGTCATGAATTAAATTAATGGTCTACATCTCCTTGCTTCATATTGTCTGTATTTTAATCATAATTTATTCTTCCGCACATCCTGCATGTTGTTGATTGAGGGAAATATTAAATCCAGCTGAGCTTTAAGCAATTTTAAAAGGAATGACTGAATATAATTATACTTGTTAATAGTCCCGAATCTGCTTTTTTATTTGCTGCTGTCTGTCATATAACAGATCAGTAAGCTTTGCTTTTTATAACTATCATTAATCTTTCACAAAAATTCAAAAAATATCCATTCTATAACTACATTGTTTTAGCTTTCTTACTACAGCCTTGTTTTAAGGTTTCTAAGTGTACCAGGAAAGTGAACCACTCAGTTGATCAACTTCTGGGAAAAAAAAATAAATTAACTTTTCCCAATAAAACAAAATAAGTTTTTGATGTTCCAGTTACAAAGAAAAGCTGAGCTGAGAATAGGTAGAATTGATTCTGAAACCAATGACTTGAGAACATAATATTGTTTGATAACTATGAAGAGCAATGACAATGTAGACCAAAATGTTCAGTTCATTGTTGTTCTTTTACACCAAATTTCTTGAGTCTGATGGGGTTTTTTGGTAGAGTTTGTTACATTCAGGGGAAAATTAAGGTATCATAAGGTATCCTGACTCGGAAGGGACCCACAAGGATCGTCAAAGTCCGATTTCTGGCCCTGCACAGGACACCCCAGTTCCTGAGAGCATTGTCCAAATGCTCCTTGAGCTCTGTCAGGCTGGTGCTGTGACCACTGCCCTGTTCCAGTGCCCAACCACCCTCTGGGTGGAGAATCTTTTCCTGATATCCAACCTAAACCTCCCCTGACACAACTTCAGGCCATTCCCTCAGGTCCTGTCATTGGTCACAGAGAGAAGATCAGAGCCTGCCCCTCTGCTTCCCCTCGTGATGGCGTTGAAGACCACAATGAGGTGTCCCCTCAGTCTCCTCCAGGCAGAACTGACCAAATGACCTCAGCCACTCCTCACACACTTCCTCTCTAGACCCCTCAGCCTCTCCATAGCCCTCCCCTGGATGCCATCTAATAGCTTTGTATCTTTATTATGTTGCCACACCCAATACCGCATTTCTTCCATTTTTACCCCTTTCTGTACTCCCCCACTGGAGACATTTCTTGTTTGTTAGATTGAGCATAGGGTGACATAAAACAATGGATTGGGATGAATCAGAACCACACATGTAAGGTCCCTTAGTGCAGGTATACTGATCACCAAGGGTTTGTCTTTCCTTCCAAACCATGAACGTCTTGTTTTCCGCTCTGAGTCGCTCATACACAGTACTGCAGGAAATGCGATATTGACAATCATGGAAACAGATTTAAAGTGAGTTCTGTTGCATTGTAGCATCATGCACAGCACGTGCTTGCAGAATTTGCCCTAAGAAGCAGCCAGCATTAGTGACCTGTTGCTAACAATGGCCATCTTACAGGTGCTGAGCTGTCTGATGATAGCTGATGTAAAATTAATCCAGGGGACAGTTCCTCTCTGTTGTGATTCCGGCAAAGACAAGGCTTTGTCTGATTTCTTTGCTCAGCTCTGGCTGGCATTAACTTTCCACTGAGAAACCACTGGTCTTTCTGGGCC
Source organism: Ptilonorhynchus violaceus (assembly GCA_013397565.1). Lineage (NCBI taxonomy): Eukaryota > Metazoa > Chordata > Aves > Passeriformes > Ptilonorhynchidae > Ptilonorhynchus > Ptilonorhynchus violaceus. The sequence goes on along the minus strand of VZRJ01012175.1, from coordinate 2,878,358 downwards.
TTGTCTGTCCCAAATTGTGTGTCACCCCCATTGTCCTTTCTCTAAACACCATTAAGCCTCTGTCCTAAGGAAAGAATCTTACTCAACCTGTCTACCAGAAGGCCTGTGCATGTCTCTATCTGTGTCCAGGCCCTATAAATTTGGAATTTCAGTCACATATAACAGAGGGAGAAAAGTATTAAAGAAATATGTGGTTTGGAATTCTGTGTGCTCGTGTGTTGTCAAAAATATATCTTAAAAAATTGCATTTCTGTAAGGAAAGTATCTGAGCAGTGGAGAGACCTCCAGTGAAGAGGGACAACAGTGGGAGTATCTGTTGGTCATCTGGGGAAAGAAGGGATCAAGAGTGGCTGCCAGGGAGAGGGCCCTTTCCTTGGAATACTCGGTCTGTCACGTGCTGGTGAATGTCACCACATACCATGATTGCCAGGGAACCACGTGAAGTTCCTCCAGCATTTTCACTGATCAATAAATTGTGATTATTTCTGTTACAGTAACAACTAGAGGCATGAAGAAGCCTAAAGGTTCCAGTGAGCTCCACTGGGATGCAGGCAGGACAAGCAGGGAGGTGGAGCAACCACCTCAGGCTCTTGGCTGAAGTGAGTAAACCAGCAAGATTGATTCACTGAATCACCAGAATCACTGGTTGCTGCTTCTAATGAAAAGCAGATTTGCTGGTGCTATAGGTGACTTTCTGGAGCTTGGGTAGCACTGACTGTGAGATCTACCAGGGGATTCATGAGAGATCTGCATTAGACTCCATTGTATACCTACCTGCTTTTTGTGTGTGGTTTGTTTGTTGTTTTGCTGAAGGGATGTGTGTGTGTGTGTGTGTGTGTAGGATGCATTCCTGTGTAAATAACACTATTTTTCATAATCTTCCTCCCAATCTGTCCCATTGTTTTCCATGTATTTTTTTTCTTGTGTGTCATCGCTGATAGTGATGGTGTTTTCTTTTTCAAGGCTTAATTTTATCTAAAGTGATAAAAATGGAAAGAAAACCTCGATTGCATAAGAATGCTAGGGCACACTGCATCAAAACTAGTGCCGTGTTATTTTTCAATAGCAGAGACGTTTTCTCACTAAGACTGACCTTGCAATTTATCCACTGGGGAGCTAGATAATAAAACTACACCCTTTGAGATTATAATTACTGCTGTAGTAATGTTGGACAGATAGTTATCTGATTCTTTTTCTGACAAGGAATTGATATTTTAATATAGTATTCTCAGGCTATATTTCCGTTAACAATATTAACAAATTTCTGCAAAAGTCATATTGAGCCGCAGAAGTTCGCCTAAGAAGCCTCAGCCATGTAAATCTGGTAACTGAGTCCTTGTGCAGTTGAGCTACAGAGTAATGATATACCAATGCCTGAATGTTTCTTTGAGATCACATTATTTTCCTCTTGGGATAGCTGGAAAAGGTCAAGATGCATAAAGTAAAAGAGGGAATAACAAGGAAACTGGTCCCATATGTCACCAAATAACCTTTCCTATTCTTAAGTGACTCCTTCAAATTAACATGGTAAGATGTGAACATAAACATGCCCGTGGTTTTCTGGTAAGACTGACAGTGTATTAGAAGGTTTGTAGCACTACAGGTACCCTTTTTGTCTGTGAATTCACTCAGTACTAAATACTGCTTTGTCTGCCACTGGAAAAGCCTGTCAGCCTTTTTGTTTAGCCTAAACTCTAGTCCAAATATATTCTGAACGAGATGCAGCAGGGAGGAATGTAGTGAAGGATGGTGGTTTGCAGCACAGATACATAAACAATAAGGAAGTTTCAGGTTTCCGAGGCATTTCTTAAAAAATGTCTCAACCAATATCTCTCATAAAACCTTAGAAACATGATAACCTAAGGAGAACCCATCAGTTTAGATAATATCAATGCCATAAACCTCTACATATTGTCATTTGGGGGGTTGCCTTTTTTCTTTTTTTTTAAGATGATGTCTCATTTATGACTACTCCTTTAATTATTGTAAAACAGTTTCTTTCCACGAATGTAATTTGTTGATATTTTGCAAGAGGCATGTGAGTGTAAATGTGAAACATAGTTTTAAATGAAGAAGGACTTGTAAAGATAATTCCTAAGATATTTTTGTGGGTTTCATTTTACATTTCTATTTTGAGTTTCATATTGAGTTATGTAGGTGCAAGAAACATTTACCTGAAAAGTAAGATGTTTTGTACGGTCAGGTGTTTCAAGTTAAAGATGTCGCCAGTTGTAAGCTTTTTATGCTACTTCATATTATTCTGCCACCATCATTTTGTATTCGATAGTCCTTTAAATAATCACTTGAGGAAACACTGAAATCAGCTAATGAACAGTGTGCTGTAAAGTGCCAAGCATGTCTTTTTAATAGATATCTGTGTTATATAAGGCAGAGGTTTGTACCATACACTGGCTGACTTTATAAAGCAGAGGGGAATTATGAAAGAGTAGTTTTATTGTCACATTTCATTGTTTAAAATTAGATGTATTTTAGGTGACAGACATTGTTCTTTTCATGTTTACAACTTTGGCACTGCATGTTTACTTTTTATGGCCTCTGAATGGAGAGAAAATTAGGAGAAATGTGTATTCCTTCATTTACAATTTAGAAAGGAAGATATGCCAAGAAAACAAAGGGGGAAAGAATTGTGTGTATAAAACCAAAGAAATCCAGAAAAGGAGAAATGACATTGGAGTAAGAATTACAAGAGAAGTGCATTTTTACAGGCAAATCTTGATTTTTAAAATTTCTGCTATTGTAGGAATGAGTGTTGAACTCTTAAGTGTCATAGAATGACTTGTCATGTTTAAATTAAAATAGAAAATTTTACTCTTCTTTTCTCATGTAACTGAAATGTTGTGAGGAGAAATCCCAGGCTGAATTAATGTAAATTTTGAGCAACTATTCAAAACCAAGAAGTTCTTGGATTCAAGTTTTTACAAGCTGAATAGTCTAAGCATGAGCCAGATTAATACTGTATGTTGAGCCATGTCTGCAAAATGTGCAGCAAAGCTGAAATATATTGTTGTCAGTCAGCACTAGTTCAATCCCCACCACAGATCTTAAAATAATATTCACAGTAGTTAAATAATGTTAACCATCATCAGTACAAACCTTATGTCTATGAGTAAATGTCTACCAAAATACAGGAATCAAAATATCCTTAGCTTAGAGCTTTTTTGTCACTATTATCTTACTTCCTGTGAGAATTGGTATAAAAATATTGCCTTATTAGATGATGAGCTAAAATACCTTTAGCCTTTTGCTAAATCCAAAATACATTGCTTGTTTATGAGGTTTTTTTTTGTTTGTTTTGGGTTTTTTTGTTTGTTGTTGGTTTTTTTTTAATTAATTCCTAAGGAACAATTTGTGGAAGTAAAAGCCTGGCCGCAGTGACCTTGGCTATGTGACTGTGTTTTCAGCTGTCATTTTTGTGTTTTAGCCCCAAAGTAAGCCACTATGGCTGTGTGATATTGCTCGATAAGAAGACAAGTAACAAACCTCTGATGCCAGTGCTGAGCACTGCCAAGGACTAAGCCCCTGTTAAAATGTCTTCTACAAACAAAAGTGTTGGATTTGTGCAGAAAACCCCTAAGTGATCCACACAGAGCTAGTGAGTGACTTAACCAATGTGGGTAACCAGGGGTTCAGGCCTCGCCCTTGCCCCCAGCCCTCTTTTCTTTGGCAGAATGTGCAACATGCAAAATGTCACCTGCTGTGCTCTTGAGCTTTGGATGTTGTTCACAATCACTTCAATGTGATGGTATTTCTGCACAATCTTTCTTTAGACTATATGATGACTGCATTTTCCACAGATGCCTGTTTAGGTTACTTGGATCAGGAAGAAATGTTATAGATAAAAGTCTTCAAATAACCCCACAGGCAGGCAGAATGTAGTATTTGTATAGCTCTGCTACATACCTTCCCTTAACAAAAGAATTATATATCTGAGATTTATATTTTTATATTTGCTATATATACATATATATAAAAGACACCGTGTGCTACCCAGGAAGAAAGTAGGCCCAAAGATGAGTGTAAAACACAAGTAAAGACCATTTGAGAATTCGTTTGCTTTGTGATAATCACTGTATTGTTTATCATTGGCCAGACCTTAAAGTTCCTTTTGACTTTTGCACAATTTTCAACCGTGTATGTAGCCAAAGCTTGAGTACATTTACTCAGCTTTTAATTCTTCACAACCCCAGGCAAACCCTGAGCATGGCAGATGTGTGACAGAGCAAGCTTTTTGTTGCCATTTTAGTAGATTTTTACCATGCAAAGTCAGGTATCAATCTTAGGTCCTCAGAGTTGTGGGCTGATGGTATCTTTGTCTTCCTTCATCAAGGTATTATATTCCTAACCACATGCTCGGAATTGTACTTCTAGCAAATGTAAAGAAATTTAAAATCTTTTATAATCTATACTTAGATCTAGTTGCAGATCGGTGTGTCCAGCATTCCCTCAGGTGTGCTTTTATTTTTCTTTACAAATGAGTTCATGTTTAGTGCTGCTCCCACCGAGATGTGATCTGCAGGTTCTCGTGGGTGAAAGGAGGGGAAAGGGTCTCAGATCTCAGGAGGGGCTGGCTGGCCATAATAGCAGGACTCAGCAAAGTGACCTGATATACCCAGGCGAGCGGGTTTTGTGCAGCCCTTTGAACTGACTCTTCATCATGATAAATTAGAAAAGTGTATTTTCAAATCCACTGGCCTGTGGCATCCCCTTTCTGCTAACGGAACAGCTATAGCTTTTACTAGTCCCCTTTTCCTGTGTCTTATTTGGTACAAACTTCTCCCCCAAACCCACTGAGCTCTGCTTCCCTGTTTGAAATACAATAGATCCGCTTTCTTTTACAAATGACATAACTAATCAGCTTCTGAGGGGAAAAAATCGAGACAGCTAACACATATTCATTACCGTGAGTGTTATGCAGGCTGCATTTTTTCCTCACAAGATTGATTAATTAAATATTTATGAAAGAGAAACACCTGGCATACTTCCATAAACAAATAGGTCTCCTGTGGGTTTGCAACAGCTGAGGAGAGTTTCGAGGGACCACGGGGATCTCAGGGTAAAGACTTCCTCACAGCTTGAGTTCTTACACATTGCTGTTTCTCATAAATATGCACCAACACACAAATAATTTCTATTTTGAAGGCAGAAAGTGCAATATCAACAGATGAAATCCAAAAGACAGCCAAAGAGAAAGGTAAAGATTAAGCAGAACAGAAGTACTGTATGTGGGGAAAATGGCTTGGTTTTATTTATCTAAGTAAAGTCTAAGAAGGCTCGGACAACTGGGCCCCTTTTTGCAGGTATTTATCCAGGGCTGTTAGTTAAATACTGAAAGCCTTAGACTCAAGAGATCTGTTGAAATCTAAGGGCAAGGGTTAAGAAATTATGCAAGACACCTAAAGTGGGAAATTCATTCTGTTCACTATTTCAGCTGCTCTTCCAGATGGATCTGCTTTATAGATACTTCCCAGACTCTTCATCCTCAGTGGAATGTTTTCACTGGTATGTCACTGCTTTAAAAATCAAAATAATTGTGCCACTGACTTCAGCTACAATTTAGCTGGCATGATTGCTTTTATCGACCTCTGCTTTACTGTGGCCAGTTTCCTACAAGTGATTGTTTTAGTTCTTGGGAGTGGAAGTAATGTAGCTGTTAGTGTCAACTTCTTGTGCAATATCTTTTACATGTGCTTACATGCCATGTGTTTGCTGTGTGTTGTATTATACTTCATCATTCTCCAGCTATGATTTTTTTGGGGGGGAAACCTTAGAAACTGGCCAGCTGCACTGAAACTTAAAGGTTTAAGGTTCAGCCTGTATGGGAAATGATCAAGCCATTTTAACTGTCTTGTTTAACTGAGGCCAAAGTCTAAAATTAGTTTTTTTCTGATGAGAATTTCTGATATTGGTAAAATGCTAATTTATTCCTCAGTCTCAAGCACAGCCAAATATATAGGTTCACAAATTTTTAAAATGTAATTTATAAAAAAAAAAAAGAATAAATATTTTAACTTGGCTCCATTCTTTACCAAAGCTGGACAAATATTAGAAAAAAACAAATTCTTTGTCATTTTAAAATTCTGAAAGAGAAAATATTGGTTATAAAATAAAAAGGTGACTTTTAAAGTTCAGATTGTTAATCATTGGAATAATACAGATCAAATTTGGGTGTATTTTTATTTGGGTTGGGGAGGGGGGGGGGCGTTTGTTTTCATCAATGGATTTTCTACCAGTCAGTACATTGTGTTTGAATGGAGTATTTTTAAACTGTGAATTATTTTAAGGATTAAGATTGAGAGGATCATAAGCCTGTCAGTCAATTTAAAAAAAGAAAGTGAAGGTGTTTTGATGAAGTTCTGCAAACACAACTGGTTTGTAGTGATAAAGTCCAGTGGTGTGTATAATAATGTGGAGATAAAGCAGGACTGTGTTTAGTATTAAGAGTAGGTAGCACTTTGTCTTCTAGATAACCTCCATAAGGTGAAATGGTTTTATTACTAATCCTATGAAATTTGGTCAAAGAGTTAATGAAATGAATACAAGCTTTTTCATGAGCTGCAATATATCAGAGCTGAGGTTTTACATGCTTTTACTTGTATTGTGCATACTTGCACTAAGAGTTTTTGGGGAACGTTTACTAGTACAGAATGCAGAATCACCTTTTACATGCCACCACTTTTTGCCATGTTAATCTCTTTCTTTAATTAGTTTCATATATTTTTCCAGAAATAGTGAGCATTAATATGAAGTATATCTCAATGTAATACGTTTTCAAAGGGTGATTACAAAGACTTATTTAATCTAGAGCAGACTTCTTATGCACCTGCAGTTTCCTTTGCTTTCCCTAGGTATAATGCACTCCAGGTTTAACCTGTTCCTTTAACGAAGGTGTTGAGCCTATTTTCTGTAAAAATCTAAAATAACTCTTGGAAATTAATGTGCGTGCTGGATGTCTGAGGATTTGATAACCATCAAAAATGTATAGCAATTGTATATTTTGAAGGTCTTAAATGTCCTGACTAGAAAGAATATTAATTCTGAGTGGTAGCAGATAGATCTTGATTTAATAAAATGTCTTTATTTCCTGCTAACTGAAAATGATCACAGGATTGTTTAAAAAGGATGAACCATTGAAATCACCTTGTTAGACATAAATACTTAATAACATCCATTATAATGAGATAAAAAGTGATGGTAGTGAGGTCAAGTGTGAGAAGGAGAGAGTTCAAAGACAGTGTAGACCCTTCAACATAATATAACCTAGTTTTAAAGGGGAAAGAGGAAATGCGTCGCTTGATGAGAAGAACAGCCTTGTGTAAGCTTGATAAATATTCAGGGTTTGTGTGTAATGAGAAATGGAATCTGATGAATGAAATGTCATGGTAAAATCATTTTAATCAATAATGGAATGTGACATTATTCAGACCGTAGTAATATGTCTTCTCCTTTTTATTCTTTCCCTGTGGTATGCTTTCCTTCCATTTTCTTTATATTTTTTAAAATAATTTTGGTGTTTTGGGGGTTTTTTGTTAGCTTGAGATTGGTTATGCTAATGTAGTGTTCTTCTGCAGCAAAAATATTGAATGTGTAATGTCACAATTCTATACATAAACCTAGGAAAACAGATGTAGCATGTGAAATAACAGCATTTTCTAGGAATATTTATGTATTCAAAATTAATTTTCTTTTTCCCCTTCCCCCCAAATGATTCTTTTAAATGTAAAATTCTGACTGGATTACAGTAGATGTTGTGTTTGTAGGGAGTGCTTGTTCAGACTCCTGGGTAATGTAATAATAACCCCAGTCTAAGTAACTGTGGATAAATTATGCACTACTGCATGCTAGTTGCCATTTACTTTGTTTCAGTGTTTATTTTAGCATAATAAAATGAGATCTTTATTTTTTCATTATTGAGATCTTGTGGTACAGCAGTAACAATGATGATTTTATAATGCCTTTCGATGATAATGCTTTGTCAGCCTTATGGGCTATTTCATCTGAAAATGCTGGAGTTCATTCTGAGCAGTAAGCTGATAGTCTGTCACTTTACCTTCATGATCTCATGGAGAAAGTAATTGAGAAACATCCCTGTAGCTCAAGGTTTGTTTTTGGCAAAACCAGCTCTGACTCCTGCTTTTGGTCACGAGACCATCTTAATGTAGACCTTTGTGGACCTCCCAGCTCAGATTTTGGCACATGCAGGAGACACAAATCTGCATTTAACATCCCTTTTTATGTATTTATAAGCTTTCTAAGAGTCTTGGTGATAAACAAAAGCATCCAACCAGGAAGAACTGTGGGGTGAATGTGCCTGTTGGAAAAAAATTGTTCCTTAATATTGGAAACTTAGAATGATTTTAGAGCATCTTGGATGTTGATTTTAGAAAAATAGATAGAGACAAAAATCTTTTGAGGGCCTTGAGCTGTTGTCGTATAACAATAATCAGATTTATCTGACTGAAATCAAACTGGGAGAAGTAATACACAAAGCTACTAAAGCAGGACAGGGAAAGACTTTTCCGCTTGTTAATATGTTATTTTGTTTCAATTTGTCTTCCTATATTTATTCTATGAGTTTCTTAAATTTTGAAAAAATAAAAAAATCTTTCAACATGGTATTCCACCAAAGCAAAACAGCTGATAAAGGACATCTTACACACACTTATCTGGTTTTTGTTAGTTTGATTGTTGGCAGCTTATTATTTGGCAGTGCTGGAATTGATCTTTTTTCTTTACTATAGCAGCAACATGTCCTGCATATACTCCATATATTAAGACCAAGTGTTTATTTTTGTTTGGATCAATTTGACTTAATGTCATTCATATCATTAACATTTTGCAGGAATAATATTGATGGAAGTCATTGATCCCTTTTGCAAAAGCCATTGTATCAGTTGTTCTGAAGACTAGCAAATGTTTGATCCTGTGTTAGCCACAACAACTGTTTGATATTTTCTACAGGCTCAACACGGCCAAGCCCAAGTAGTCATTGATTGAGACACTGGGGAAGAAAACCCAGGTACAGGAATGAATTTGGAAACACTGGGCTTCAGTGAGCAGGCTGCTGACCTCCTCAGGCACTGGTACCTTATTTCTACAAAATTTTGCTGCAGAGGGCACAAAAATATGGTGTTAGCCTGGTCTCACATTGGTCACCATTTTGGCAGCTAAATTTTTATCTTTGTACAAACACTTCTCTCTTCCTGGCATTTTGAAAATGGCAGCACAAGAGACACGGTTTCCCTCCCTGTTTTCTGCCATTTCCAGCCTAAATTAACAGTTTCAGTGGGAGGAAGGGAGAGAGAGGTGAATGAGATGCTCCTGTCTCCCTTTCAGGAGTTGCCCAGCCTGAGGGTTCTGGAGGAAGGGAGCATCCCTTCCCGAGGCTGCCTCCCCATGTGTCACCTGGGCTCTTAGAATATCCCTGAGCTGACCTTTTTCCCAGCCTCCAGTGGTCCTTTTGGATATGAAGACGAGTCTTTCTCATTCCTACCTGATATAACAGTTCTCTTTTTGTCCCTTGCTGCCCACGTGCTGGCATCCGGATAGTTGCATTTGCAAATATATATTTTTTTTAAATATTCTCTGAATAAAAAAATTTTATGTAAACACAAACACAAGGTAAAATCCCACTTCTAGAGGCATACAATGCTGTGTGATGCCTCAGAGTGGTACAATAATATTGTTAGGTGGCTAACATGGAAATTGCACTGTCCATGCTGTAACAAACTAGCACGTTATTAATTCCTTCAGGGAATGCCCACTGAAAATTTGCTTTGTGTTTTCTGACTTCAAACAAATATCTTTAGGATATTTATAGCTGCATCTCATTAACATTCCTGTTAAGAGACTATAGTGATTTTTTTTTGAGGTTAGAGATTAAAAGCCGTGTAGCTTGGAGATTCCTATCACAAAACAGGTAGAGCAAAAAAAATTAATATTCAATTCCTCATGCTATTTTGCAATAGGGATATTTAAAAATCAATGAGCCTTGCTGAAGGTCTCAATACTCCAGAAACTCAGTTATTTATGACCCTTAAGCCAAATAGAGCACATATTGTCATGATATAACAGTACGTATTGCTCTGTGCTGATATTAATTTTCTGCTTTCCTGTAGGGAGGCAGGACAGAAAGAAATGAAATAAAGTTTCATTGTTAGGAGGCAAGTAGGATTTCTTTAAGTTCTTTTATGTCTGTTACATGAAAGGTCATCTGTGATGTGCTAGAAGGATAAAAGTCAAACTTTAAAATGTAATTTGCTAAACTTAAAAATCATTTTCATATTATGCATGGCTTTACTGTTGCAGATGTGGCAGTTCTAGGCAGCACTCAAAGGAATAATTGCAGACTGTTTTTTAAAGTTGGTCTATATGGAAGCTAAAAAGTAGTTGAGAAGAGTGGTGGTAAAGTATAAATAGCTTCTAAATAGTTTGTGTAGGCATTGAGAAGTGATATTTTTCCTTTTTTTTTTCTTTTAAATTTGAAGTCAAAGTTTTTATGAGTGCCTGCATAAACATAAATAAGTACATGAAGTAAAAAGAAGGGAAAAATGAAGGTAAAACTGTATTAAGTATGAGTTAAGTATTTCAAAGTTAGAGTGTTAGGCTTGTAATCTGGTTCAATTAGAATTTTTTCCCTGTTACCTAACCAAAAAGGAGCCTTTCTTGGAACTGTATAAGAGTTTAGGTAGATATCTTGTTCATAATCCTTAATCAGCTATCAGCTGCTAAAGTTTCCAGAACTGTTTATTTCAGAAATTTGCTCGTTTTTTTTCAAGGTGTGTCAGCCCATCAGCTTTTCTGTTGTAATTAAGCATTTTCAGCCTTACAAAAAATACTTTAAATGGAAAGATATAATGCAATTTCATTCTTTTTTCTTTTTTTAAGGTAAATGCAAGATAAGTTTGTGTGGCATTGGGACTTCTAAAAGAAATTTGTAGCATTTTTAGCATAAAATAACAAAACTACATTGAGCAATGTGTACAGAATTCTAATGTGTGTTTAACTGATTTTAGTTTCAAGGAGCATGAAATTACACTTACTTCACAAAGGACATTGTGGTTACTATATACAGAACCTGAAAAATCTCTGCAGATTCATTATGTGACTTGCCATCTGCTATCAAAAGACTGCTGACTTCTTAGGAGATCTTACAGAGTGCAATAATTGCTAACTAAGGCTATTAGAAATAATTTTGAGATAAGAACTCTAACCATTAATCCCTGTAGGAGCTAGATTACTTTTAAAATACTGGTCTGCATATAGGAACATTTTGATGAAGTTATCAGAAACGCATTTCAGGTTTTGAAGCTGAAAATGAACCTGACCATTCATGAATTTTTTTAGCAAACCTTGAACAAAGCTGTTATCTAAATTTCAAATACGTATCTGAGTTGGGGGGAATCTACTATGTGTGGAATGTTGCTGTCAAGAGGGGGTGCTGTAAAGAAAATTAGAGTTGAACTCTGCGACCATCAGCTTTCTCAGCATAAAGAATATTTTGAGAGTATCCCCAGTAGTTAACCTCCACTCAAGGAAGCCAGTTTGAATTAGACCTGGCATGAGACTCTCATTTTCTCTATTGATGATATTTACACCTTGCAAATACCTCTCTGCAGTTGCTTCAGCCTGTGAGGAGCAGCATGGAGGCAGAACATCTGGAGTCAAATTCCATTTTAGAGACAGATGTTGAGATAGAGAAATGGGAACGTGCTTAACACTCTGAGGATTATCTGAGGTTGGATGATATGTTTGGACAAAGTAAACATTTGTTTTATGAACAGCAACTTCTGTGTTAAAGCTGGGGGTTTCGTTGGCTTAGTTCTTCCAAACACAAAAATGATATATAAGGTGGGGTGATAACAGCAGCTGGTGGCACTCCTGGAAAACCTGCAGCTGGCTCCACAGGATGTGTCAGAGCAGCCCCTCACCTGGCCACTTAATCAAACCTTCTCAGTGACAATATAATAATAAAAGAGCCCATTTTGGTTTCTTTCATTTTCCAGTATATTCATGTTGAGATTAAAATATTGAAGATGGGCCAAAAAGTGTCAGTGTCTAAGGTACTAAAAGCAGTGCTAAAGCATGATGGATATCTAGTAACATGTTATTGGTCTCTATTATCTGCTCTTGCCTAGATGAGTGATTTGTTCTTGGCTTCCAAATAAATAATGCAGAGCATCCAAAGAGGCCATCTCACAGTTCCTGAATCCAACTTGAAACTGTGATGAACACAGACATTACCAGTTGTTGTTGTTGTTGTTGCTGTTCTTTTTTAAGTAACAAAAAATAGGACAGTCATAGAATTTGGTGCCTCTTTTTGATGAAAGTGGAACAGTTTGGGAAATATAGGTTAGTTCCATCGAGTTCCTCACCATGAATACTAAAGAAAGCAGAGTTAATTAAGGTGTTTTTCACATTGAATATTATGGTTTATTTCAAACCTAAAAATAACTCCTTCTCTGAAAACTTTCTATTATTTTTAAAAATGAACAGTAAAAACCTTGCTTTGAACAGTTTTTTTTCTCATGTGAGTACAAGAATTCAGTTATTTGCTCTGTTCTATATGACATTTTTTCCTGTCGTATTCCTGAACATTATAAGATAGTTTCTGATTTATACACTCAGTTAACATTGGTGATATGAGAGAAACAAGGTTTACTGTTTTGTTCCCCAGCTGACAAACTGATGATGTATGCTAATGTCTGACTTCAAGACAGCTTTTTGATTAAGAAGTGGAATTAGCAGATAAATTAGGCTGCTGATTCAAAGACTAGCCAGACTCTTCAGACAAAATCAAGTTGCTCAGTTTCTTTGTCTCGCCTGTCCTTTGATATTTGTTTACAGATGGGCAAGTAAATTACCATACCATGGGTTAAAGAAACTCCCCACAGAATTACTATAGTGTACACACATGCATTTCCCTCTCCTCTCTCCCCCCCCCCCCCCAAAAAAAATCCAGTGTTTTTTGGCCAACTGTGTATCTGCTCAGAACATTTGTTTTTCTTTTCAAAAGCGGTTTCAAGGCACTTACCTTTCAAGGGTAACTTACCTTAAAAAGTAGCAAACTACTTCATTCAATAATTTTTGGAGAAGATTTCTGATGTTAAGCAGTTTTAAACAATTTTTCTCCACTTTTGGTGTGTCTTCTTTAGAGAGGCCAAATATTTATTATCATCATTTAGTATCTTAATATGCTCCAAATTACCCTTCAGAGGTCAGGAAGGACATACACCTTAGCTAACACTATGAGTCCATAAATTTAATATAAATAAAAGCTGTTCACCAGGATTAAGTCAGTGTCTCTTAGTAGTTAAAACCAAGTGGTGTTAATGGACAAAAAAATCTATTATATCTATCACAAAGAACACCTACAATTCCAGCCCAGAGTGCTTTTCTGGTGCTTAGTTTTAATATGCTGTCTACAGAACTAAACAGCCCAGTACAGGGACAACTCTTCATTTACAGGGATATTTTTAAGCTAATGTCACGTCAGATTTAGTCCTGTTTATTTTACATATGTAATATAGATATTGTCATTAATACACCAAAAGCCTGATAAAACTAGGCTGATAGGAAAGCTCCTTTGCTGTTTTTCTGAACAAAATCCTAAACTAATGAGAAGTTAGAGAGAATTTGGGGTTGAGAGGAGAACATTGTCCAGGAGCATCTTGTATTTCAATATAACTCTGTAAAAATAGTATTTTATGCTAGTCATGATGAATAGGAGGGATAAGGGGATATAATGTCATGCAACTCTCAGAATCTTGCAACCATCTTTAGAAAATGTTACTTGTTAGCAAATTTTTGGGAAGTTAATGCCCTGAAACCCTTCAATCATTTTCCATATGAACCATATATGATCATTTTGTGTGTCAGTTTGAAAAATGAATTTGAAGCTGGATCCACTAAGTTTATGCGAGCTTGCCCACATGTGGAGCTCTTGAAATGAAACATCATTTTCTGAATGAGACTGCCACATTCTGAAACAATTTGGAGCTTGAACCAAAGTCAGAAACTGGCAATAGTTTTACAGGAGGTAAATAAAGGGTGTAGAAATCATAATATAAAACCCCACCAACAATTTCTGTTTGGGTAGTCCTTGAACTAAAATGCATGGAAGACAGTATGGATAAAGATACTTTTTTAAGCTGTCCCAACGGTAAAGGGATACTGGTGTTTGACCCCCACCTCCCTTCTGCCTTACCTGTGGTATTTATCGTATTACCTATGAATGGAGAGTCTTGGTTAATGAAAAATATCTGGTTCATTGTCAATATGGGTTTTAGACCTGTTTTGTTTTCGGGAGAAACTTGTAAGCTTCTTCTCTTCCTTTAATCTCAGAAAACCTTCTTAATGGTGTAATGGGATATAAATCCTGCATTTTCAGAGGGCATATATAAACAAAATCAGTCCCTGAGGAGGGTTTGGTTTTGGTTTGGTTGAGTTTTGTCGTGGTTTTTTTGGTAAGATTGCAAGTCGATATGCAAAGTAAATCATTCTCGCTACCTAATGTCTTCTCACTGTTTCTCCCACTTGGTGGAACTCTCAAATACAAAATAATTCTTGTCACAAATATTTTACAAATGCCTGTGTTTAATGTCACATTTTCTTAAAAAAGAGAAAGTAGTCAGGACCATGGAATCAGTTTTCTCTCTTTCTCTGTGCTCTTCAAGAAATTTGGTGGATTTAATTTGCATGTTTGCAATCTGTTTCTTGACAAACTTTATGGAGCTGTTTCTTATGTGAAAAATTGACTAAAATAAAACTATCCTGCTCAGTACATCTCTCAAGATTCAGCATGAATTCTGCTTTAAATGGATGGAATGTTGGATTCCCATGGATTCCTTTGTCGTGAGGAAGACTGAGACCCCATTAAGGGAAGAGTTGTGGGTGGCTGTGCCCCCAAACTACCACACTGCTTAGGTAGAGCCCTTATCCCAAAATTATGTCAATAACAGGAATAATGTTTTCCTGTGTTCAGAGAAAATAGATTGTGCAATCTGTCTGTTGGCTGATTTCCTTGCTTACAATACAACTTTCAACATAGTAATGAAAACTCTTGTTTTTGTTATGGCAGAACTTATAAATGGAGTATTTTACACTATTACACCGAGAAGAATCTGTTCCTCATAAAACTAAGAAAAATATAAGTGACTTTACTGAACTGTTGTGTGGAATCATAGATTTATTATTCATGTCAGAGTGAGCAATTTGATAATGCTGACAACTTCCTGCAATGCAGAGGCTATATAATTTCACAGAGGAATTTTTTATTCAGCCAATAACTTCCTGTGTAGTCCAAGTATATCCACAAGAAGATAACGACTCTGGGGATTTCAGCTGCTGTCATGCCTCTAGGAAATTGTTTATTGTGATTTTAACTCTTTTAGAAACTGAGTTTATCTAATTTTCCAGCTTGAAGCCATGGGATCTCTGCTAACTTTGTATTTTATACTGAAAACCTTTGCACTGTCGGAAAGACTGTATCCTTGCTATCCACCAGTGATAATGGGACTGAACGAGACAGGATTTAGGGATCGAAACTGCTCCCCTGGTGTGCTGCTTGGCAGGTTAGGAAGGACTGCTTAATAAGGAGGAGTGGTTTGTTAAACCTGCATACCTTTGGGGTTCATTTGAATCTTTTTCCAGGAAATGGGTTATATGCATCTTTTTACTTGTAAGCTTATAAAAATTTTCAAAGGTTTGCCAAAGGGTTGCTCATTGTAAATAGTAGGATATGGAAAGCAGAGGTGGATGGTGTAAGAAGGTTTTTTGGTGTGTCTTAATGACTCAAAATTCATTCCCATTTTCTAATATGTAGGGAATGCAGAAATAACCTGAAAATTAGAACAAAATTCATCTGTTTCTGTATTGCAACCATTTAGTGCCACCTCCACCAGAGAACACTAATGGCGCAAGAATTGATGAGGTTTCTATCTTCTCTGAAGGTAAAACACGAAGTTTCCCCAAATTAGGTCATGTTCATAATGAAACCGAGAACTTGTGCTGCAGCCATTATTCTAACAACATCCATCTGTAAAGTTGCTTCTCTCATGCTACAATCATGTCTTGGCTCAGAAGTTTGTGAAAATCACACACTCAAAATAAGTAATGAGGTTATCAGAAGATGGGAGGAGAGGCTGCTTGGAAGGAAACACTTAGAGGAGCTAATCCAATGCTGATGCATCTGCTAAAATGCTGTTAATTTTAGGACAACACTTACAGGAAAGCAAAGAAAATAATTTCAGCAAGTGGTTTAAGATTTTTTTTTTTTTGGGAACACTTTTGATAAAACTTTGTTATATTGTCTTAGGAAACGGCTTCCTTAAAATTAGCACTCTGGGCCTTTACCTCCTATATAAATATCCCCAAATAAGAAAAAGTGGAATGAATGCAATTTGCAAGCAATAATCATTTCAGCAGGCGACAAAAATGCATGCATCCATGTGCTGGTTTGGAAACTGCCCTGCTCTATTCCTGTGTTCTTGGCAATGTCTGTGATGGCCAATCAACAATTTTTCAGCTGTGGACAAAGTGGATCTTGCAAGGATGGCTGCAGGCAGCCACTCCTCCACTCCTCTCACGAGCTGGTTTTCAGCGCTGAACTGTTCAGATATACTCCAGGTTTGGCTTTCTTCCCAGACTGGAGCAGTGAGCTCTTGAAAGGAAAGCCCTGCCGCAGCATTCACAGGAGCACATATCCTCAACAGCCCGAATGTGTGCACAGGCTTGTATTTGTGGAAGCTTTCATGGGTTACATGGAAGCAAGAGCTTTTACTCATTTTTACAGGTGAGGGGTCAATGTACATCTGCCTTAGCAGGTGACGTGGTCAGACATTTGCCTTGCCCAGGCTTTCATAGAAGTCTGAATTCTTCCGTGTAGGTCTGCCCCAAACACACGGAAGTTGAGTCTTGCTCCCAAGAGAATACAAATAATTTATATCACAGCCAGGAACAGATCCAAGGTCTCTTAATTTCTATTCTGTGTTATTAATGTCTTGCAGATATCTGTCATGTCAAACTTTCCAGGAAGCCCAGGAGTTGAGTTTGGTTTTTAATAGCAGCTATTACTCTGATTTCTTAGAATTAGCTTTAATCATTTTAGAAGAGCTGTACAGCAATCTGAAATGTCATCCTAATGCAATATTTTGATATAGCTCTCTCATGGCATATATGTTAACTCTTAGTTGCAGGCTGAAGCAAGAACAGCCTTAAAAAAAAAACAAGTGAGAAGAGTGTTTGTTCTTTCTCATAGTACTAATTTCAGCTTCGTTTCTTGAGTGTTTTCTGTTAATTTCTCTCCTGTTCTAATTTCTAGGAATAAATTATGAGAAGCTTCAGTGCACTGTTTAATACTGTATTTGACTCATGAGAACAAAGTAAATTGTCTTACTTTGTTCCCCACAAGCATTTAACATCTCTTCAAATCTTGGTATAGTAATGGAGAATTATTAGTGCAATGTAAAAGGTCTGAAGGCTAAAAGCACATGCATCTTTTTTACTGTGTTCCTCTATCCTGACTCCAAACACTTGAATTATGCCTTTGAGCTTATTTCTAATTAAAACTACTAATTATAAAAAAAAAAAAAAATTCCTAATCCTGAATGAACTTTCTATCTAAGGTTGCAATCACATTTACAAAATGGTACATACAATTATATACTGTAAGAAATAGTGAGACAGAGAGATAAAATGAAAAATAAGATACATTCATTCTTCCATGGAGCAATACATGTAATTTAATGAGCATCTTGCATTTACACTGAAATGCATTTGGTCACTGAATATACTGTGAATTAAAACTCACTTATCTACAAGCTTGATATGTACATTCACATAATTTATATCATATTGCAAGAACTTTTATCAGAGTGACAAATGTGTAAGCATACACAAGTAAGTGAGAGTAAAATGCATTGCAAAATTAATTCCTTTTGTGTGGGAGGTATGCAGTTGGGCCAATAAAACCAGGTTTTTTGAGACATCTAGCTCATTTCTCTAGTGAAGACTGGGAAGACACCTTTTATCTGCCATAAAAACTGATTAATTTCTACTTTTGGCTCTCTTTTCACCACAGGCTTCTGCTGAAAATTAGTTCTCACTTGTAATGTTTTCAGCCCCAACTGTGTTCACCCTTGAAATCAGCCTACTCTATACAAGTATTTTGGATTGAAATACATACATTTCTTCTTACAATTTAATGAAAGATTTCAGCCCTCTTGGTTTATTGATAGACCATCATGCAGGCTTCACAGCTCTACTCATTGATAAGAACACCTACTGATAAATTTTATTAACCTCCCACTTTGAATTCTTATTGAATAATTAAAATAGTTAGATTGCAAAAGATTACAAAATGTGTCTTTTAAACTGTTCTCTTAGTTCCTGCTGCTGCTGCTTTCACTGCTGCTTTTGGTGGTTATTGATGTGTGGTACATGGTCCAAGTCTGCTTGGACAAACCTCTGCTTGAGGCCTGAGCACTCAGCCTTCTGCAAATACTCTTGTCCTAGCTGTTAGTTTTGTTTATAGTCTTTCGAGGGTATAATTAATCCAGGATTCAGTAACTCAGAAAAAAACCCTAGAAATTGTTCACTAGTCAATCACCATTACTTTGTATGAATTGTTTCTCGGTTCAGACCTAATATTTTCTCTCCCCTGCGTGGGCATAAAGACAATAGCAGTGCAGTCTTGGCCATTCATAAAAATGACACTGAGCCGGATAAGACATTCTAGTTAATGGTCTTGGTTTATCTGGAATATTTCGTAGTTTGTGTATTTCTCAAACTTGAATTAGTAGTTAGGCTGTACTGCCAAGAATATTTGCCATTTCTTAGATCTTTGTTGCTGTGGAAAACAAGAACTGAATTCACTCAGGCAGCTTTTGGGTGTGAAGGGGCTGGGATCAGAAGGCCATTCTCTTTACTTGGACAGGTGTTGAACCTGGGCTTCAGTCTATTTAGAACTTTGGCTTTCAGCTGGAGAAATAGGAATATTTACTCTTATCTCCTTAGATTTTAGGTGGGTAGGAATTCAGTGTTGAAATATCAAACTCTGTCATTGTGATTTGGAGCAACTGCTCCAAACAGGAGAAACATGTATGTGTATCACACCAAAGAAGAACGACAGACAGTTTTTTTATTTAACCTGATCATTTCTTACTAGATATATAAAAATACCTATTACACATGCCTATATTTTGGCTTCACTTATTTAAAATTCTAATCTCAGTTGCATTATGCATGAGAGATGTTTGGCCTAATCTCAACATATTGTTCTTAAAATGGATTCTTTGAAACACATCCTCTGACGTGGCATTTCTTTGCAAGGTGAGGGAAGCACACTTGAAATGAATTACTGCTGAAATCTCACGGAATGTGTGATATTAAGCTAGTGGGAAACACAGGAAGGTGCCTCGTGTTATTTAGAAAACAATGACATGAATCTTAAGTGCTGCATAATAACATACGGAGAACTTGGTGGTTTGGTGTATTCTTAAACTTTTCTTTGAAATAATCTTCTTTCATATTTGAACACGTTTTTTTTAACAATTGGATATAAAAATATGTAATCACTAAGATTTTATATGGAGTCTGAGGGCCACAAATTCAGATAAATGTATATATTGTATAGAATATCTTGAGAATACTTTTTTAAAAACATCCTTTGTATCTCTTCTGTCTGCCTTAGTTTATTTTCCATTTGAAACTGGCTAATGTATTTTAAACTAATCTCACTTAAAGTTTGTTTTCAAAAAGCAAACCAGTCTTCCAAAGATAACATGACAAAAAGGGTCTGGGCAAAAAAGGTCCATCTCATCTACATATCTACAGATGCATACATGAAAGGGCTGGATATGTAAAGGGGAAAATCATATTTTATCAGCTCAGCTTAAAATAAAATATTTCTCTTAGGCTGTAGTTTGGTTTGCTAACTTCTAACCTCATTTTTATTTTTAGTTTAAAACCCCATGAAATCAGGGACTAAGAATGAACATGATAAGACACTTTACTGTAGTAGCACAACCAGACACCACTGTAATATTTTATTATGATAAGAAAGAGAATTCACTGTTAACTCGGGACCATACATAATAAAATACAAACACAGATAATGACTCTAACTCCTTTGCTTTATAGGGTGGAGATTATAGTAGCAAAAAAAAAAAAAAGCAAGCTGGATTGATTGTCAGAAAAGCATTCTTTCCAAATGACCTGGTGACCCATCAATTTAATTTTATTTTGTTTAAATTATATGTATTGAGATTCCAGCCATGAAATTGATTGCATAATGGCACTCCCCCTGAGCCCAGAGGAGTCCTACCGAAGCAGGGATACTGGAATATGCCCAGGCTTTTGTGGGTTTGAAACCATAAATACCAGTGGAGCTCCCAGCAGTCCCTACTGCCAAGAAATTTCTGCATCTTGTTCCTACATCTCGGGTTATTTATTGTTATTTTATTTCTGGGGATAGCAACTTAGGAAGCGTGTATCTCAGTCAGAGAGGATCCTCAAGGCAGGATGGGCCAGCTCTAGTGAGCCTTTATTGATTTAGTGCTTACTGGGGAGGCAATATAGTGTCTGCTGTCGTCAGGTGGTGAGATAGGAAGCCTGTGTGCTTCTAAGTAATGAGGTGGAACAAACTCGAGCTGTTTCTAAGTCTCCTTTCATCTTCTCATGTGTTATAATGCAGTACCCAAGTACAGAGAGGATAAGTACATGGATTAGATTGACTGGGTCCACAGTCATTAGGGAAGTGCATATTCCCTTGGCCATTAGCAGATGGAAGAACAATGGGTAATAGGTGTGAGGTATTTAGTGTTGTCCATCTTAAAAATCCTCTTAGCCGGATCTAAATTTGATCACCTTTTAAGATCAAAGAGGTTCTTCTCATGTGAGTACTGCATTTTTCCATTTGCTAAGAAAGCAGAAAGATTGGAGGTAAAATGTCCTGCTGAAGCTGGAAAAGAGCATTTCATATATGAAATCACTGATCTATCTGTTTTCACTGGAAAAGGGTGCCAGAGGAGGAATTTTATTTCCTTGCATTAGATCTTGCAATTAATTTGCCTTTTCTTCTCTGCATACTTATGTTTCATGTATTTTGGTTATGAAAACCTATCAAATCTAAATTATTTCTGTGTCACTCTCAGGTGAACTATCAAAGTCTATCTCAATAGACAGAAATAGGTAATTTTCCGCCATTCATTGCATTATATCTTTTCCCACCTTATCTTTAAGAAAGCAAACATTTCCCATGCAGCAGGAAAGGAGACCAGGAACAGTTTCAGAGATTTCTTCACAGAGCAAGGCCACAAAGTCTGATTAACAGCAACACTGATGTCCTGTAAATACAAATATGCTGTGCACATTCTGAAACTTGCAGATAAAGCTTGATGCTTCCCAGCTGTCCAGGAAGATTCTCAGACAAGAGGGCAAGCAGCTTCTTCTCAATGAGACTGCTGAAACTAGGTGGCTCCAGTGATTAGAAAGATTTATCTAGGTCATTAGTTTAAATCTGATTCATGCTGTCCTCTTAAAGCCCTTTTTGGCTGTGTTAGATTAAATGAAGTAGTAGTATATGTAGTTCCTACTGGAAAAACTGTTCATATCACCAAAAACAAAAACAACCCAACATAACATTTAATGTTGTTTGCTGAGGAAAATTCAATGAGCCTTTAAACTCAGACCTCAATTTTCTCTGTCATTCCCTCCCTCTGTCAGCCTCCTCGTTTCTGTTTGAGTAATTTTTTTGGTATCCTCTCTGTCTTCCAGAGCAGTACGTAATAAGGCTGTAGTGTTGAAATGCTTTGGGGTAATATACTGTGTTACCTTTCAGTAAAGCTCAGGTAAGAATGTTATATAAAATGTAATGAAAAAGAAAAAAAAAAATTGATAGGCTTTTAGATTATCAGAAATTATCGTACTCATTTTAAAGGCGAAATTTCTGATAATAACAGGATGGAGAACAAGCAGTTTGTGGTTTTTGTTTGGGTGCGGGTTTGGGGTTTTTATCATTTTGTTATTTATAGCATATCTGTGTTATGTAACACAGGAAATAGATGTTGCTCCCACCATCCCAGCCTGTGACTACTGCCCAGTATCTGCTCAGAATCACTGTCATGCACTTGTTTACCTGTACCCAGCAGTTCCAAGGGTGAGCAAAATGCTGTGGCAGAAGAAGGAGCTTACCTATGGAGCACCAAGGAAGCCAAGCCCTCCTCTTTTGTGCCACTTTCTGTGGTGCTCAGGGGCAACTTGAAGCCAGACTCTGGCAAAACCATTTTCTTTCACTGTCAGAGGTCTAATGAGTGGTCTGCTTGGACCATTTCCCCTTCCTTTTAACATCTGTATAATTCCCTTTGTCTTCTGTTAATTTCACCTGGTGAATCAGAATTTCTGCGGGGTTTCAGCACTACAGTTGTTGAGTTACTCAGTATAGTTTTTTGGCATCCATTGAAATAAAAAAAATACTCTTCCAACCTGGCACAGTGCAAATTCACAGACCATATGGCATCTTGTTGAAGTAACTAGATTTGTTTTAGTTTGCAAATACTAGCTTGAGTATTAAATGCCAGCATTTTTTTCTAATGCAACAGTACTTTGGTGATGAGGAAAAAAATTAAAATTCCCCCTTCTGTTTTATAGGATTCCTTTTGATCCCCAGTAGGCTGGAAAATCGGTAAAAGCTTTGCTCAGTTTGTCCCATGCTGGGGAGCTGATAAACCTGGCTGGCTTTTCACTCTTTTCCATCAAAAGCAGTTTCAGTTTTCTGGAAATTTTTATCCAATTTTATTTGTTTGTGTCATCAATTTTAATTGATATTTTAAATTTGAATAAGAAAAAAAAAGGGAAATTAATAAATCCTGATTTTAGGTGAGTTTCTAAGAGATAGTTGAATATGAAACAGTCACAGTAGGTCTTTAATTACATATGGTTGATTTCCTAATTTTTATGCTATCTCTTTTTTCCTGTTCCTGGATAGCCTAAGGTATCAGAGGAAGAGACAACAGTGTTTGTCACACAACTACACAGTTAGTACTGCGGTTAATGTCACAGTTATTAAGGCATTCCTTGTGAAAAAGATATAATTTGATGCTAAAGTAGTTGTAAATATTTCATCTGGCAATCCATAAAGCAAACTAGTAAACTTTCTTATTATTAGCCTAGCTTTTCTTTTGATTTTACTAATTTCTTAAAAATATTAGCCGTCACCCAGATGAGAAATCTGAGGAGGCAGAGAGTGAAAGCCCAGCTTTGAATAGCGTGCTGTGAATGCTCTGTTGGCATTTGCAGAGATTCAGTTAGGGCTTAAACATTAAAAATCCCAGATTAAACATAAATGCCAATGTAATATTGGTGACTGACCTCACAACACCACATTAGTTTGAATTCCAAAGATCACTTTTAGCTGGCCAGGCACTACTATGAAAAGAATCCAAATTTTCTCTCTCACATACCCTTTTCAAAATTACTGTAATGACCTCTGGTGAGAAGAAATAACTTCTCTTGTTCTTGATTTTGTTCTGTGTATCAAAATGATGACAATCTTTAAGGTCCTTCTTCAATGATAAACCTTCAAAAAGAATATCCTCAGCTTCCTATTATGCATGCAAGCCTGTGAGTCCTGACCATCTTATCCCAAGTTGCCTATTTACAGTCTTGATGAAACACTGATTAGCTCTGATTAGCTAATGGATCTCTGATTAAAATGTCTAATTAAGAAAGTAAGTTATTTTATTCATGCAGTCAAATTAACTTCCTTCCACAAAACCAACATGAGATAGTTGTACATGCTGTGTAAGTGCTTGATTCTGAAGGTGCACGGTGTTTCCCAAGCAGTGAGAATTCAGAGTATCTAAGTTCATTTCATTAGGTATTGCAAGTTATGCAAGCTTATACCACTTTAATGAAAAGTATTTGTGCAAATAATGTTTTCTTGAAAACAGTGGTTCGTATTATAAAGCAATGAACATCTTGTTAGTGCTGTTTTGATCGTGTATTTGTGTTGTGTGCGGGCTTAAACAAGTTGAAAAGATACATCACTGGGTATCAACTGACATGGTAGCTCTACTTCAGAATTTTATCACCAAAGTAGAAATTTAGTAATCTTTTTCAAGTGATTATTCAGTAACTTTTAGAAATAATGGGTTTGGAATGATTTTTAAGTTGTCTGCTCACCTTTAATGATCATACAGTGTGATGAATCAAAATGTACAGATTTCCATACTTTTTAATAGTTTATTGTAAATTTTAAGTTGACTGCCCAGTAGTAATAGTGGATAAAGTGGATTGATTATGCTGTCACAGTAGAAACAAATTAATCTGGTGCAAGATTTAATAAATCAGTGGGACACGTCTGTCCACAAACTGATGTGTCCAACAGCTATGTCGCTATTTCATAAACCTTGCCAAGCTCAGCCAAACTAGGACCCAGCTGGAGAAATTTTTCTTGTTTGATGCTCTGTAGTGACACAGGTGGAGTGCAAAAGTTATAAACAATTTCCAACTCCCAGCAGTCAGATGAGCTTTTAAACAAATCTCAGGAGATATATTCCCCATTTCCACAAGGACGATAGGAAATAATGGGATCTGTGGGAGATGGAAACAAATCAACCACTTTTCTTAAGAAACGCACAGTTAATTGCACTTAAGAAATGGTCTGTACAAATTTAATGAAGGCTTTAAGGATGTGGATTTACAGTGCAAGTGTGGCAGCCAAATTATCTATCCATGGATTTAGGAGTCCCTTAATACTCATAGAGGTGATAGACCATGATGGCTCTGAGGAACTATTAAATCCATCAGGTCGAAAGCAACTTCACAAGACAACTTTTACACCCACATTAAAAGCTGCCAGGCATTTCTCCAACATCCTAGCTGCCAGAACAGCTGCTTTTTCTGCTAGTCAAAATGCACCATTCACAAACTGTGCTCTTGCACAATTTTTGACAAGTTTCTCATTGTCTGACTTTGATTTCAATAAAAATACTATCTGATCTGATGACAAGAGAATTTATCAGGAGTTCCCTCATCCACTGAGAGTTTTGATTTGCCATTGTGAAAGAGAAAATAAAATGGAGGAGGAAAAGGTATAGGGCCATTAGGAGTCAAGTTCCCTGAAAAGAAGTTAGAGTCTAAGGAAATATAAACCTGATAACCATGGCACAATAAATTTCCAATGTCTAGAATTTCTTCTGGAAATGAGGAGAAAGAAATGAAAATTCCTTTTACAGCACCATCCTCGCTTTTTTCTATTATGTACCTACTATATATCACTCCTTAGAGACCCATCTACTCCTACTTCATCTGTCTTTCTAGTAACCCTTGTGCAGAATAATGTCACAGAAAGAAATAAAGGGGCAAAGTGGAACACCACTGATAGCACTGCCCAGGGGTAATTTAGTGGGCCATGACAATATTCTTAAAAGAAATATATGGATGACTATTGTGGCCAGGGTATGGAGAGAAACAAATCACTTCTGCATGAGCTGTTGGTGTGGGAAGCCTCCAATTCTCCCTCATTACCTATGTTATTAGAAAGCTGAGGCTGGCTCATAATCACATTGAGCCTTGTTTGGGATGTTAGTCAAATCATTTAACCTTGTCACCTCCCTTTAACCTCCTATCTCAACCCAAGAGCGTTGACAAGATCAAGGGACATAAAACACTTCATATGCTCTTGATGGTGGAATGTGATACAGCAGCAAGAGAATAGCTTTGGCTTGTACTCCATTCTTTTGTTTCAACTGGAGGGGTTAGAAAAGCCCATAAGGAATTAAAACGTTTGTAAGATTTTGAGACAAGCAAAGAGTGTATGTATGGAAATATCTGCTATTGAAAGAATGGGAAGTATCTACCACATAGTAAAAAAAAAAAAAAAACCCTCAACAAAAATAAACAAGCCAAAACAAACACGATAAATTGCTAAACTACTTCTGTGAAGCAGGAGAGGCTAGAGAAGCAGAAGAATATCTAGTAAAATACCAAGTTCTAAGAAAAGAAAATACCAGATTGAGGAAGAAAGAGAATACTTAAATACTCAAATTATATGATTTTAGAAGAAACAGCTTGACAGGCACCAGCTTTCACTGGACTGAGTGTACCAAGTGTGAGAGAAAGTCTTTATTGGCACTGTTGAGTATCCACAGGACTCGTCCAAATCATACTGTGAAAAGAGGCTGGAAATAGAGTTAGAGAGGACTTGTTCCTAGGAGACTCTCATTTTAGTGCTGTAAATCCAGCAGCCACTCTTGTGTCAGAAAAAAGTACTGAATTTGCATTGACTGTGTCCAGCAGGCTCAAACAAATCGGTGTGGAGGATACTCTCACAAACTGACTTTGATGGCTTTGTCGTACAGTTTGTTATGAAAGATAAGATTTCATCTTTGTTCCATAAACTGATCCTAAAACTTAAAAAAAGCCGCTTTGTAAACAGTAATTCTTGCTGTGCTGAGGGGGTCACGCAAATTATAAAGAGTCATAAAATTGTTTGGGTTGGAAGGGACCTTCAAGATCTTTTTGTTCCAACCCCTTACCATGGACAGGGACACCTTCCACTAGACCAGGTTGTTCAGAGCTCCATCCAACCCAGCCTTGAACACTTGAGTTGGGGCATCCACAGCTTCTCTGAGAAACCTGTTCCAGTGCCTCACCCCCTTTCTGGTAAAGAATTTCTTCCTAATATCCAATCTAAACCTATTTTCTTTGAATTTGAAATCATTCCCCCTTAGTGCAATTCTTGCTAATGTTAGAAGTATAAAACTTTTGTTACGGGCTATCTTTTAGAAGACAAGTCGAGAATTTGGGGTTTACTTTGGTTGATTGATTAGGGGATTTTTGTTTGTTTTGTTGCTTCTTTTAATTACATAGATCTTCTTCAAGGATTCTTCATCTAGACATTATTTCCAGCAGTTGAACATGTACACGTGAAAATAAAAACAGAATTTTTGAAGAAAAATGTATTTTGAAGTTAGCTCTCTGGGAAATGATATGAGCTACAGTGATTACTACCTTCTTTCTCCCATAGAAGTTTGGTTCTTTTCAGAAACTCAAGGCACTACAACAGCTATTAAAAAAACCCAAAACCAAACAGATCATATGTAAGCAGGGTTTGTTAATTTTTTAGTGTTACCGCTTCAAGGTTTTTGTTTAACACTAGAAAACCATGTTTTTCACTACAGTGTCACTATTTTCTCTATGCAAAGGTCTATTGCTCAATAGTATATCTTATCGTGAGCCCTTATTGCAGCGTGGCCAGAGCTGCATTTGCTCAGCTGTAGCTGCTGCTGCAACGCACCTGGAACACCCTCTCAGAAGGCAGATATTCCCAGGGTCTCCACTAAAACTGATCTTGCAAATAATAAGTTACCCTTAGAAAGTGCTGTAGAAGCAACTATTGCGGATATTGGGCTATTGAAGAAAGCAGGAGAATAAGGCAAATTTCTCACCCAAAGACATGTATGATTTTTCCGGAGTGCTCCTCCACCTCAGCTATCAGTTTGCCTGATAAATAAGGAATGGAGAGAAATCATAATGGAGAGAATTTTTTTTACTTGTTTGAATTTCTATGCCTTTTCTCTTATATAGCTATATGTTTTAGGAATGTGCATCCTTAAAAGATGAATAAAGACTGTTTGAGCATTACTCCAGCTTGATTTTGATAAGTGTTCAATTAAAACACAGACTATGGACAGCAAGAGTTCTACAAATATCAGCTTTTTTTTTTTTATCTTGTCCTTCTTTGTATCCAGCACAATATTTTGTCCTTTGTAGTTAAAATTACCTACCACTCCTCTTGCAGAAGACTTTTGCTATCTTTTTGAGCAAAACCAAAAGAATTAAATGGTCCTCAATGGGTAATAAGTCCTCCAGGAAACCATATTTATTAGATACTCATGTTGCAGAGCTGTGTCTGGGAAAGATCTGCAAGGGGTACTTTGACTGTGTTGTATTGAAAGCCAAAAAACCAATCTGCATCAGCTTTTTCCACTTTGCATTAGAGGTGCAAAGAAATTCAATATTTAAAAGCTAAATACCACCACAGGCTTCATATATCTCCTTGTAATCACTTAACCACAAAAGTAATGACCCATAAGAAAAAAAATCTATCATGATATTTACCATTTCAGCTGGGTACAATTAAATTATATAAGTTAATGAGTTCTCTTAGTGACTGAGACTACAAAAATAATTCCTATTTTCTTTTGCTTTTTTGAGCAAGGACTATGATTACTTCCCCCCGCCTTCATTTGATGGTTCTTTGTACAATCACTGCCCTGAAAATGTCAGCTTTGATTTAAAAGGAATGCAGATGTTAAGTCTCCTTTCCTCAATGGATGTACAGATATTATTTTTCTTTATCCCTTTGGAATCAAGATACGGACCTCTGTTCTCCTCTAGTGATGCTTAGTGTTGGCAATTTCTCCTTGAAATCTTCTGGAACAGCTAGATGATTTCTAGCCCACCTCAGAGTGATAAAAATACAGAATGTTTACTTAAAATAGATTAAACTATTTTCAATTCAGTGTATTTCTCATAAGTTGGCAGCAATAGAGAGGTACTAAGGAGCTAGGAGCTATTAAAAATCAGCCGGGAGTTTTAAACAAGCCCTGGTGTTTTGCTGTGTTCTCATGTAAACTGGTCCCTTTTCTTTCTCCTCTCTGCCTGCCCCAAGCCCTTCCCTTTGCCCTCAGAGAGCTTCCTTGGAAGTACAATTATCTGAGCCCAAGCTCTAGGGCTGGTCTGCCTGCCTACTTTAATAATTTAGAGATAAACTATCCTTTACAGAATGGATGGAGCTATGCTGCCTACAGACAGTTACCTTTTCTCTTCATGGTGGTGAAATTCCATATCCCACATATTCCACCAAAGGGATGATGCTTAAAAATAAAGATATTTGGAAATAGTACCCCAAATCTTCCTCAGAAAGAAAAGCAGCATCCTGCTGCTCACTAGCCATTTAGGAAAATAACCAAGTCCAAGGAATTTGTGAGAGGAGGGGGAAGTCTTTATTAAAATCTCATCAATCCGTGGTTGCCTGTGGTATGACACAAGAAGGGAGGGAACACTTGCGATTTGTAGGAGCTTTGCTATGCCTGTTATATGGGACATCAGCAGCCTGCAGGAACTCAGGGTCTGTCCTTTGCAATTTTCCCCTTTTTGGCAACGTGGAAGGTGGGCCCCAAAGACATGCAGTGTTTGCAAATACATACTGAAAATGCTGCTGTTTCTCTGTGTGTGACTTTTGTGTGTATGTGGAATTATGGAGGCTCAAAAGCCTTCTGGGCAGATGCAAAACTGCCAAAGAGGGTGGAGTGGTTTTTCTAATATACA
Source organism: Ptilonorhynchus violaceus (assembly GCA_013397565.1). Taxonomy (NCBI): domain Eukaryota; kingdom Metazoa; phylum Chordata; class Aves; order Passeriformes; family Ptilonorhynchidae; genus Ptilonorhynchus; species Ptilonorhynchus violaceus. The sequence continues at coordinate 2,849,006 of VZRJ01012175.1, read as the reverse complement.
CGTAATCTCCTCACAAAGTGAGATGGATGAGTCCAGAACATCATAAAATCTTAAAGGCTAAAGGACACTTTATAACATCAGAAAGCAGCAATAATGCATTTGGACTCTATTATTAATTTTACCAGGTTTGTTCAGCTACATTTAAACAACAGTAGAAAAAAAAGGCAAGACTACTCTGCCTTGAAAATACATTCAGGGGAAGACAACCTGAAGTGCCTGGAGAGTGGCTTATGTTAAAATGTTACTATTCTCTGAAGAGTTCCTAAATAGTTGTTTCTTCCATAACTTTTCTCTCACAGGACTCTTATTGAATTAAAAGCTTCTTGAGGAGAATTGTGCATGAGAAATGTGCCTTGTGGTCTGTTTGTTCACAGAAATGTTTTGGTAAAATACTGTAAATTATTAGCTTCAGATTGGTTGTTGGAGATAATCAAACCATTTATAAGGGTTAATTTTGCAGTCATTGTGAAGAAAAGAAGGAAGTCATTAAAATGTGTGGTATTAATGGTTAGCTTTCCAAACTGGGAGACAGTGAGATCTGAGGCTTTAAACTTGGCTCCACAACTGACAGAGCAAATTAAGTCCCTTTGTCTTACAGTTTGGGATGGTAAAGGATGGGTAACTAAATTTGGTGGAAATACACAGGTTGTAGACTTGTAACAGAAGTAATTGGTTGGGTTTGTGAGTTTGTAGAGGCATTTGACTTTCCTATTCCACCAGTCTTCCAGCATATAAACTTGTTGCAATGCTCACTTGGGAGTTTTGTTTAGCTTCAGTATTAATTTCAAGCTGAATTTTCCCCTTTGAATTTATTTGAAGCCAGTTTTTTAGTTGTATTTAATTTCTTTATTTCCCCCCCAAGAACCTCACCATTACTTTTTCTTCCACTCACTTTGGACCTTCTCCAAAACTTATTAAAATTGATGGGTTTTTTTTTATGTCTGCTATTAAAGAGAACTGAAATAAAGCATAAAACTGTCACAACATTATATCAGCTTTACATATTTATGAAAGGATAGTAAACTTATTATGCACGATAGCTTGTATTCAGTGGAGATCTGTATTGTAAATGAGTTTAACTACAGTTTCTTATCACTGAACAGTTACTACTGATCTTTAATCTGTCTTTAGGAAAGACAAATTATGCTCAGTATTATTATTCTTGCTCTCCATCTTGAACTCTTTGCATGTAACATTATCCCTTCTGGAATGATTTAATTAGATTTTATATGATTGTGATTCTTGAATAGCATTGTAGAGGTTAAACAAAACTAGAAGTTAGATTTCAAGCAGTAACACTTGTGTGATATCTACTTTAACCTGGTGGTTATTTTAATAATGAAATCTTTCTGAGCAAAACATGCTACGTTTAGTAATATTTAATGCTTTAAAATGCACAAGCAATTTCCCAACAATAGAAACAGAAACATACAATAAGAGAGTGTGAAATATTAAGCCTATTCTGGAAACTAAACAATATGAAGCTAATAGATTAAACTTATGTCTGTCCATGGGTACAAAGATATTTTTCCAATTTATACAAAGTAGGAAAGGACTGGTAGATGATCAGCAGGAGGTAGAAAAAATCCCTTGGGCAAGCAGTGTCATCTCTGGGGGGAACCAAAGAGCTGCTTCTTCAGCCTCCCTCTCTTTGCTTCTCCCCCAACTCTCCCACATCTGTAACCCATCTTATTCAAATTACACCAACAGCCAAAATATTGCCCTTGACCCTGTTTCATCTGACCTGAAGTCAAGTGGGGTTACATATCTGTGGTTTTTCCTAGCAGGGGTTCGTGCTACTTCTTGGAGAACTTTGGGAATAGGGACATTTGCAACACCCAAATTTCACGTGGAGACTTGAGCCAACTGCACACGTGGAGTTGAGAACCTTCCTCTGAGCTGGGGTAACTCCTGAAGCTCAGGAGAACAGCTCTCAGAGAACACTTGTTCTAAAATGAGAGGATGCTCCCTCTGCCCATGGCAAGGACTATTGGTTGGAGTCTGTTTAAAATGGAAATATCCCGAGTTTGTAATGGATTTTCATTTTAATGTGACTATTTATGTCCTTCTGTTCATTCTTCTTTGACCAGACTGACTGTCTACAGCACAGGATTTCAAGATAATTTTAGTAGTAAAACCACAGTTTACTTCTTATTTCAAGAGAGTTTTGTGCTAAAATTTTTCAGTTCTCATAACAATTGGACAGGAGCCACAAGAAAACAGTTTATTTTCCCCCCCATTTCTAATCTTCCACCCTATTAATTAAATGATTATGTAATTAATGTTGCTGGGGAATAGCTACATTTGTGTCCAAGAATCCAATCCCTATACAGTGTGACTTATTGCCATGTGGTAAATTTACATTTATGTGTTAAAAATCCCATTATTTAATCTTTTCATGATTATGGCCACAGATGTGTCTTTGCTCATCAGTATTTGAATGCTTTGCATAGATACAGGTGAATCTATGTGTCTTTCTCCCCTTTCGAAGACCTTAGTTTAAAATAGTTTTAATTACAGCCTTCTGCAATCACTTTTATAAATTAATTTTACAATTAATACAGAGCCCCTAAAGCATGTATTTTGCTGGTCCATATACTTCGTGTTTCGACAGTTATAATTGCAAGATTTGCCTGCATATTTAGAATTTACATTGGTTAGAAATCTTTTAAGGGATTTAAATCGTTGTTCAGGAACTTGCTAACCTTAGCCTAAGGTCAAGAGGAAAATTCACTTATGTTCTTCCACACATGGTGCTGTTCGCTGTGTGACTTGCAAAGATCTGGTCCTGGCTGACACCATCTCACTGCATCTAAAATTAATTTCAACTCAATCAATCCTCTCGTTCCGAATACTTATCTGTATCGAATCCGTTCTCCTCTTTTCATGCAGGCACATGCATGTGCAGAGTCTGTGAGCATGAGGGAGGGAAACAGATGGCTTTAACAGCAAGATTTTCCACTGACTTCTATTTAATACAATATTTTCTCAGGAAAATAATCCCTCACATGATTTATTAGGTATTTCTTGAGCAGGAAGCCTAGTAAGTATCCAAGTCATCTTCATTCCTTCCCCAAACATGTATTATGCCATCCAAATATAACATTTAGTAATTTTCTGGGGAAATCAGCTTTTTTGTAGTTTTTGCCTTAATAAGCATATTGCTTTTACTTTTTAAGTGTGTCATTGGGAGTTAACCATAGGCAGAAATTGGTTTCTATATACCTAAAATGAGTGGAACAGTGGTTTGGCCTAACCAGCAAGACCATGCCTACAGCAGGCAATCTCAGAGGGGCAGAGTTCACTGGGGATGAACTCTCTCAAATTCCAGTTTTCCTTCTTCCACACACAGTTGTGCTGAAGAGAAGGAATGACTGTCTACATGTGATTTATAATGGTGCTTATAATAAGCAGCATAGAGCATGCACTGCTAGTTCTTGCTAATGGCTTTATAAAGCTGTAGTTCTGGCCTGTGCTTCCATTGATTTAAAACAAGCTCATCCCAGCAATCTCATCTTTGCTTTTACGGGTGGCAGAGGAAGCCAACGCCATCAAGACCCAGTCTTTACGTGTTAAAAGAGAAGCATCAGGCCCATGGAAACTCCTCTCCCAGAGGAATGAAGAGGCTTGGCACATGCAGTCGATGGAAGCAGGTCTAGAGATTAGCGCGAGTGTTACTCTGAGGAATCACTCTTCCTGGCATGTTTCCATGGTCTCCCAAAGGAAAAGCAGTCAAATGTTTAACCAAAGTTAATCCCTTCCCCAATTACCATCACAAGCTGAAGCTGCCAGCCAGTAACAGCAGAGCAGTTCCCTTAGTCCAGTCCACAGAGAAAGAGGCTTGACATGCACTGTATGGAAACCTCAGCAGTTCTGAAACTTCTATTAACTTTCAGAATTGCTGTTATCAGTGCTGGAAAAATGCATTTCCCCTTTCCAACAGTAGCAGGAAGAAAACATACTTTGAGTGTGTGAGAGCATTTGCACGGTAAAGGATAACAGAATGCACCATTTGAAGGGCAAGGTTCTGCCAGGGTAACTCACTTTGTATAGTCAGAGTCATACTGGTGATATTACTGTTGAGAATAATTTGCACATGAGAGTTGAATACCTAAGTTTTGGGTTGATTTTGTTCAACTGAAAGGGCATTGCAGTGAAATTTTTGCAGAAACCTGTGATCTCTAGCATTTGTTTTGTGGGGGGTTTTTTCATGTCTCATGCAAATTGGAATAAGAACCTAGAATAAGCACTGTTTAATTTTAAGGACTTAGTTAAACAAATGCATTTTACTGTTTCGTCAGGTTTACGGATTATTTTTTTCCTCCATCATTGGGCTGTACAACACAAATATTGGTTTTGCAGATAAGGAATTCAATTAGCATTTCAAAGGTATCAGATTCACTCCCTCCCATAGCAAGTTCTTTTATCTTATTTGGGATGATTGGGAGCTTCGATGAAATTAGATAGCCTAAAAAAATTAAGGGACATATGTTAGGAAAGAGAAGGTAATTTCTTGTTTTGGTATAATACAAAAAGCCTTCCTAACAATCATTCCAGAAGCTTTTTTAAAATTAGGGAACAGAGTGCTCATAAATATCAGGAGTAGTCCCTTCCCTAAGGAAAATAAGTGAATGCATTAATATCTAGAATTTTCAGATTTTAGGAAAACTTAAACTTGGAAAAGTATCTGTATGCGCTTTAGCTTCTGTGCTACTACTTACAATTAGAAAGATTTTTGCAGTACATTTATTTCTTTCAGGAGAGCTAAATTTGCCCTGAACATAGGAGCAGCATGGTCCTGCTGTATATTCCATACCAGCCACCTTTGTGGCTTTTGGCCACCCTGCTGATGGAGGAATGTGGAGAGTGCAGGCTGGGCAAGAGGCCAGTAAAACAGTGCTGCTGGAGTTATCTATCCCAGGAGAGAGATGCAGATGCAGTGGAATCTCCACTGGCACAAGCTCACAGGGAATGCACAACTTCCACTGCACCCATGTGCCCTCCAGCTCCCAGCTGGAGCAGCACCAGAGCCCAGAAAGTTTGGCCTTCCTCCTTCTAGCAAGGCATAGGCCAGAAGCTGCCAGTGTTGTGACTTCCATGTGGTGCAGTGGATCAAGCTTCCAGTTTTATCTGTGCTGCCAGAAAAACAAACAGGATCCAAAAATGCCTTGGGCAAAGCTATACCCTTAGGAGTTAATCTATTCTAGAAGAAAAGGCAAATTCAGCTTTTTTTGATGAAGATGTTCTGTTTGTTTGTTTTAAAGCTGCTTTTCTATAAAAAGGAGGATAAGGAAGGGAAGAGGGGGGCATTGTTCCTGCTAAAGTTTCTGAAAAACTGAATATAAATGAAAATGAGCAATAGTACTACTCAGAGTAGCACACAGTGCTACAGGAGGCAGTAGGTGCAAACTCAAGCACTTCTGACAAGTTATGCCTATCCAGGTGGAGATTAGAAACCATGGCAGTTCCAGCTCCCAAGGCTCTTTCACAATTTTTCTTCTCATTTCTCAGTGCATATTTTGCATGTAGTTAATAGATGTCTGAATTCTCCCCCATCCTGCCCTCAGTAATATAAATCAGTATTTTATACTCACATGGTTCTGATGTTTATGTCTAAGAGGTCTTTCAATCACGTCTCAGTATTATCTTAAATGAGAGCCTTCTCTTAAGGAAAACAAAACCAATAAAATAATAATGTATAGTGTGAGTGTGATTTTGAATGATTTTCGGGGATGGTGACTTTGCTGAAGATTAGTGCAAAATATACAGAATTGCTAGCTGACATAAAGATTTATGTAACCACCACTTATCTTAGCATGTGTGAGGGTTGGCTTCTGCCTTAGTGGTGACCTACCTTCCCAGCCTTGCATTTAGTTAGTAACAGCACGATAACCCTGTTAAAACGCAAAATATTGCAGCCTGTCTTTGATGCTGACTTCAGATTAAATTCGACTTCTGTGTAGGAGGGTACAACTCTTACAGACTACAAAGCAAACGTAGCCCTACTGGTTCTTGACTGCTCTATAATAGGAGTTAATGTCCCAAGTTTGCTTCAGAAGTTCTGCCTTGAAGACAGCAGATGTGTTGCTAAAGCCATCTGGCTCTTTTTTGAATATAATTTGTATGCCTATAAATAATCACCATGCATATGGGCTGCATTTCAACCGTGTGTTCCTCAAACTATGTAAGTTAAGATAATTTATTTCTTCTAGTCTTACAAAGAACTTCTGCCATACATTCCTGTCCTCTTGTTAATATAGTTGCAAACTATCAGAGTAAAAAAAACAATTTATGTGTACTAAGAAGCCAGAAAAGTTGATTAGACAAGGAAAACTAAAATACCTCTCTAGGCATAAGCAATCACAGAGTTCTTTTCAGTATTTTCCAGCGTTTGAAGTAGCAATTTAGAGTCCCAGAGCTGATTCCAATCTCAAGGCTGCACGTGTGGCATTAAGAAGAAAAGTGTTAGAGAAGGGATGCAAACAACCTCAGTTAGAGATAATATTCTTCTGAAATTATTTCTGCCTAGTGTGCAAAAACTTGATGTGTGAACTCTTGTTCACCTTTCCATTCAGGATTCTCTTACTGATCAGCTGCATAGTTATGACTCACATGCATAGAAGATTTCCTAAGCCAGCACTAAATCTGGCTTTTCTCTAAACTGAAAAAAAAATCTCACAAACTTACAAAACTGATATTTAAATCAATCCCCATTGCTTGTGTTCTGCTTTATGAACTACTGTAATTTTTCTGCAGAACTTTCCAATTTCTGTTCTTTAGCATAAAAAAAGGTAAATTGAATATCATTTGTTCATATTTGAGATTACCTTTCTGATATCAAAAATAAGGTAATAAGGATGGATGTCATTGCATCTTAAGCAAAAGGAAACTCAATTTTAGCACCTGTTAGCATCAGCAGAATAAAGAATTCACACACTCTTTTTAGATGACAGTTTGACAATGCCCGTTATTTATTGGAAAATAGCGGAAGGCCTTGTTACATGACTACTTAGGAAGGAGCAAATTATTTATAGTCTTCTTAGCTACATATAATCCACAAGTAATTGTGTTAACAAAACTAATGATTTTCCAGTTTTCAGGACTGTGAAAGATACAACTGTCACTGCAGACCTGCTCAGGATCTCTGGAACGAAAGGAGATTGTTGTTACTGTAGAGCCCCAGTGTCTTCAATTCTGTTGAGGGACTCCATCTCACCATCAATTCATGTGCATTCTTAGATTAAGTGTGTGAGCAGCCTTTTGATTTAAAAGAAATGCATTTCCAAACTCACAGGAGACTTAGATATATGAATTTTCTGGAAATATAAGTACGACAGTACATTTAGATGGTTTAGATGTTGAGCTCAAGAACTTCAACTATGTTGTTATCTGGCTTTGCTTGGGTGTGGTATAGAAAATCGTCTTGCAAGTCCACTCAAATTTAGAAAGTCAAGTGCAAACGATTTTTTTAATAAGAGTGTTAGGTAAATATACACTTAAAGCTCATACATGTAGTGCAAAAGAATGTAATATTCTTCTTACCATTTCTCTTTCCTTGCACATATTGGTTCTGATCAATTAACACTGGTTACCAATCTGAACAAATGCTTGCAAACTGACAAAGGTTGATTCTACGGGAGTTAAACACTTTTATGTGCCTCTGTATAATTTTGTTCTCTCTGCAAGGCTTTTGAAATGAAAGAAAAATTGACATGTATGATGGCACTGCTCTTGGTAACCATTTAAAGACTGTCCTGGTTGTGAGCTTTGGTTTTCCACAGTGATGTTGAACTTCAGACCTACTTTTAGGATACTACTGAAACAAAAGTCAACTAAGCATTTATTTTTAAGATCCACGTCTTGTGAAGCCTGATCTCCTCTATCTGAGTGCACCACAGCCTGCCTTTGCACAGAGGATGGAGGCCTTGAAGGGTGATGGTACATCTACTAAACAACACTTTTCAAATATAAATTGAAAATAGCTGTTTCCTTGATACCAGCTTCATGATCAAAGCTAGAATTCCCATCTCCTTCCACTTTCTTCCCATGACCATAAACTGCCTGAAAATGTTTGTTTAATTAGATTTTGTGGTTTCTTTTACTGAACATCTGTACAACAGTTGTGTCTAAAATCCTTTGAAACTTCTTGCCTCCTTCTCAAATTCTTTCTATCATCCTTGCATTGCCTCAATTTTGTTGTGTTGTTGGTTTTTGTTTGAAGCAAAGAGAAATAAGGGTTTTGAAAACCATAAAATGGTGTGTGACCATATTTTTAACTGCATCTCTCCTCCACATCTGTCACTCAGGATGCAGGCATGGTGCAATTAGACTGCCAATATAGTACATTATTGTACTGTAAAACATCACTTAGACAATAGCCAGTGATGGTGATGGGGAGAATGGATGAATATCCCAGGAAACAAGGACTGACTCAAACAAAAGCACATCTCATGTAGCTGCCGTATTGCTTTTCTCTGGCTAGGAGTGCTTTCTCCCCATTTTGCAGCTACTGCTCCAGTGAAAAGACAAAGCTGGCGTGTTGGATGATGGAAATATTCTCCAGGATGCTTATGTCTGATATTTACAGTGTTTTGTTGCCTCTTCCATCCACTTCTGTCCTCTCTATTGCTGCCCATTTGGACACATCTTCTTAGGATACTGACTTCCATTGTGTGGAGCTGTGCTCATTTTGGTTTACTCAAACTGGTCGGGATCATAATTGTGAGCATTCATTGCTCAGTACAAAAAAAATTGTTTTACAGAACATGTGGAATATTTGGGTCCTCTATTAATTAGTTTATATTAGGCATTGTTTTAGAGGCTTGAAACATAGCCCCAGGCTGGAGAAATTCAGGGTGTATGAGTGAATGATACTTTTACTGTGATGCATGGCAGTCTGACCATATCAGTCTTGCTTTGGAGTAAGTTATCAGTAAACATCCTTAAGGAACACAAAATCTTATTCTATGTAAAAGCAACATTTCCATTTGGAAATTACATAAATAACCCCAGTGCAATAATTATCTAGGAAATAGGCAACAAATTTAATCCTTGTGATCCTTGTTAGGACTAAACACAAAACTCTCTAAATTGGTGCTGTGTCTACTGCCACTTGCAGCAGCTACTGCAAGGTAAGTGATAGACACGTGTCTCATCCCCTTGAACCTTGCAGGTTGCTGCATTAATCCCTAGGGCTGTGCTTGAGCACACACTTTGCCTCTCACCCGTGAGATGGGATTCCTGTGACTGGAGCAGTAGAGCTGTTGTTTCAGAGCGTATAAATCCACAGTCCCTCTTAGGACTGTGGGTAGTGTGTGGTTTACCTCCTGATGTTTTAAATCACTGGAATGGCCATGCCATAACCTCCATTTCATTCCCTAGCTGAAATTGCTCTGTTGCTTTCCTATTTTTAACACTTTTCCTGCTGATTTTTTTTCGGCCCCTCTTATTTCTGTTGCTTCCCTGTTCAGTGAGCACTTGAAAGACTGTTTTCCTTATTGAAGGAGGCCACACAAAGCTCTTCCCGTGTGGCACAATCTTATTTTTTCAAACTGTAAGGTAGCATCTTTTTCTTGCTTAAGTTACACGACAAAGTTGAGAATCAGAAAGTTAGGATAAGGAATTAAAATGTGCCTTCATAGTGCACCGAGTTCAATAACTGATCTTTTTGTCTTCACAATTTCACGAGCTTAGTAACACATTTTAATAATCATAAGAGATCTATAAGCCAGCTTGTGAAGTGACATTAGCACAAAGACCATATGGATGATTGTGAAATATCTTGTTGAGTTTTTAGGAGTGTGAATTTGTCTAGAGTCATGTCTCCCTGAATACAAAAATAATTCCTCTTCTGTTCACTGTGAAGTTTTAGTTTCTAACAACACAAAGCTTTGCAAACTCTGATTTGTAGATTTTTAATTTTCTCAAGATCAACCTTAATTATCCAATATAGTTCTTTCTGTAGAGGACATGAATATCCACAGTAATCTACATGCTGTATGTTTTATTGGTGGAATAAAAGTAATAAATTAACCAGAATATAAGGGCTTTGCAACAGAGCAGGTATCAGAGCTGTTTTAGTTGTTGTTTCTAAAGTAATTTTATCTGCAGTCCACCCATCTACCTTTCAGACTTTCTTTACGAGCACACAAATTTCCACTTTTATGTACATATGCCCTTTTCACTATGTGCCACTTTCAGCTGTTGATGAATTATTGATTTCTCCTGTCACAATTCTTTTGAGTTACAGTACTCATGATGCTGAAAAAGAAACAAGATTCATTATTGTACTTTTTTTAAAATGTGTTCCGCTCTGTTTAGATTTTCTTAATTTCCTGTAGGGCTATATGAAAGGGGTGTTGAAATGACCACAAGGACAGGACATCAACCTGCACCCAGATGGGATGGTTCTTTATAAATATAAAGTAAATGGAAAAAGATAGCAAGAGAGTTCAGGAATGAATGTTTGTATCAGAAATCAGTTCTTCTTCCCTCTGGGTTTGGAATAAGAAACTATATATTTACTAAGAAGTGAATTTTTTTGTTTTTGCTTTGGGTTTTCAGTTAGCCTTTTGAAGGATATCATGTTTTACAAACTTACTGTGAGCTAATTGGGTATGTTTACCTTTCTTTTACAGATAGCATACCTTTAATGGCAGCAGAGGGAGGTTAACAAAACAATCCAAGAAGTGTAAAAAAAAAAATGAACAGGCAAATAGTTTAAACTTGCAGTATTAAATATCAGGTTTGATTTAGACTTCTAAGACCAAGGATTTTGGCTTAAGTAACTTTCCTTTTGCTGTTGTGGATTTATTCATCCCACAGAGTCACTGCCTGCTCTGGTACCAGTGTTTCTTCCCAGGAGCTCCAGCCAAGGGCAGAGGCAGCGCTGGCCACTGGCACCAGGAACACTGGTCCAGGTCAGCTCTGGCACCCTGGGCTTGGCAGAGCCATTCATGGACAGTTCAGAGAAATACGTGAGATTGTCACAGCAAGCAGGTGCAAGATGTGTTTGGTCTTTTTCTGTGTTTATTAGAGGCTGGCCTAAGACCTAGAGCATGAAATTTAATTTAAACTCTACATTGGTGCTTGGAGTACTTTAGATCGGGCACTTGGTATCCAAACACAGTGTTATAAATGTTTACATCTTGCCTCAAATACTCTGCATCACAGAGTTATATGTCGTATTTGGAGGGTAGGGAGAAACACAAAAAAATTTTTAAGGGTTTTGTAATTTTAAATGGAGTTGAGTGTTCACTGGTTCCTGTGAAGCTTTGGTGAAAGCGATATTTTTTTAAGAATTCCATGAATGGCTCTATGTTGATTCGTATCAATACTAGACAAAAGAAATTTGTGTTTCCTACCAGGAGAAACATAATGCAAACTACTGTAGTGTGTGCCAATAAGTGGATTGAATGATGGACGCATTAAAAAAACCCCAAGGAATGCATTGATTATTATATGTAAATCAAATACTGAAATTTCAGCCTAGAAGCATTTTTAGACAAAACTTTCAAGATTTTGTTTCCATGTGATGATAAATGCCAATTAATATCTGCAAACAGAGTATAATTTCTCTCTGCAGAGGACTCTGTAAACATCTTGTCACAGAAGTAAATTGTTTGACAATCAAATGCAGGATGTGCAGGAGAATTCAGTCCAAGTTTATTGTTGTTTATGTATTCTGTGAATCAAATGGTTCTTGGCATAATAGAGCAAGAAACTTCAGTAAAGACCACTGTTATGAGCAGATGACATATGTTTGTGTTAGTAACCATGTACCCTTGCAGATTATCTTCAAAAGAGTTTGGTTTTCTGATCAGAGCCAATGGAATAAAAGATAGTGGCATACTTCTTTCCCTCTTATCTGTATCAAGCTCGAATATATCATTGAGTAGGAAGCATTTTCATTTCTTGTTCTTAGATAATTTCTATCCCTATAATGCAAAGGCTATTTTGAAGTAATATTTAGGGGGTTGTATTTTGGGATACTTAGAAAATTGGACCTCAAGAGAAAGGGGGTCGCTAGTCCTTCCCTTGACCCAAAACAGTCATGACTGTTTGTCAAAACCATTCTTGAAAACTTCCCTGCGAAATTTATTCCAGTGCTCACTGTTCTTTCAATTAGAAAGGTTTACCTACCTTCAATGTTTTACCTACCTTCAATGTTTTACCTACCTTAAATTCACCACACTTCAATTTAACTCTACTGCTTCTTATATTGTCTGCTGTAAATCTTAAAAGCAGTATAAACATCCTCTTGAATTTGAAACCTGGTTTTCAAAGAGTTTATTAACCCCTTGCAGCCTGGTGCAAATTTAAAGCCAGTTTTCCTTTCTATCCTTCTGGCCTTCTCTGAAATATCAGTGTGAGATTGGGGTAGAGCTTAATGAAGCCCAGCTCGATAATGTTTCTTTCTAATTTAAAGTGAAACCTTGAGAATCACTCGCTTGATGCTTTCCAGAAAGCTGGCCTAGTTCCCATTCTCTGTTGACTTGTTTTGTTGTGCAGCTATTTCACAGTGGTTTCCTTCAGACAAAGTTCTGTAGCTTGTTTACGAGATGGGCATGTCAGATACTGCTTTACTAAACTCCAGGCATATGGCATTTACTGCTTCTTCCCCAAGGAAAGCTTATTATGGAGTTGTAAAAGGAAAAGGGATTGTGTTTGGCAAAATTTATTCTTGACAAATACCTGTTGGCTGCTGCTCACTTTATTTCTTTTCTTAATTTGCAGGTCATCGTTTTACTAGTGCAGGCAATCTCTTTTTTGGGTTATGTCATTAGCTATAAATAACATTTTATGTTGTTGTTTCAAAGATGATTTCACATCCAGCTGCAGGAATGCTTCATAGAAAATAACAGCATTCCCAGAGTTTCAGGAAAACTCAGTATGTAGTTTGGAAATTATGGTTAGCAGCAAAGTTGAGCCCTTTCTGCTCAATGAGCCAGAAGTTGTGTGTTTGGACTTACAAGTTCCATCCTAGGTATGCTCAGATTCAGGCAGGGAGTGTTTATATTGGTCATCCCCTGGAATCATTTGAAACATGGGCTTTGTTTAATTTAAGTCCACCAGGAATCTGTCCCTGTTTAGTTATTTATTTTCTCCTTTAGACGGAGCTTTCCAGAGTCCTTGATTCTGGGCTGAGTTGGGCAGGTACTCTGCCCTAATTTTCACAGCTGCTTATTCATTTTTCTTTGCTAATAGTGTCTTGAAATATTACCTAAATTTGATTGATTGCAAGACATGAAAAGGGATGAATGAAAAACACGAACCTATGTTTTCTGTGTGAAATGGTCTTCCATTTTTGTGATTTTTTTTTTTCTATTTTTGGTACTAAAATAATTTTTAAATAAAAGGTTCTTTGACCCAAAGATCTGTTTGTTGACAATGTAATTTATTTCCACAAATATTTCTTATCAAGTCCTAAACTCAGCGAGTCCTCAGGTCTCTATCTTTGCTCTTTTGTCTTTCCTTCATTCTCACGGATTTAAAAAGTATTATGATACTTTTCCCTGATAAAGAATGACAGCATCATGATGTAGAGCATGTAATCTCCAGATAAGAATTTTTTTTTTTTTTTAATCAGGAGTGTTTGAAATATTTTATTTTAATAACATGTTTTATTACGATAGTGCCTTTTAGTGCCTTTTATGAAGAATTTATTTGTAAACATTTAGGTAAAATTAATAAGCATGTAGACCTCAGCAATAAGATGTGTATCTGTATCTAAATCAAGAAACTGAGCAAAGGTAACTGAGGTCTGAATCTGTCCTGGTTTCAATGCATTGGAGCAATCATGGCCCTGTACACTTGAGAAATTCAGCATGAGTAGTAGGAACGACACCCCAACTCTTTCATTATTTTGTGCAACAGGTGCAGTCATGCCATTCTTTCACTTGCCTCCAAAAGGTGATCCATCCCTCAGTGTTGTTCTACTGATGTTGTATTTGATATTATGCAAAAAACCTTTTCTCCTTTGAGTGATCGTTTTTGCTCTGGCCAAAGATTTGTTCTATTGGTAAAACTGAGCCATAGGGAAATCCAGCAGCAACCTTTCCTCTCTCACAAGAAAATGGTTTTATGGCTGTATTCCTTTGCAATTTAGTATTGTCAATCTACTGCCTCCCCCGCTTTGCAAATGTCAGTTATTCTGTTATACAAGATCAAAATATAACATGCTAAAACCAGCAGTTGTAAGAGTCCATAAGGACTTACAGCTCAAACAGAACTTGAACCTGGACATGAGAATGGACATGAACTTATACTAAACATGAATTAGAGATGAGGAAAGCATCATTGCTGGAATCAAGTTGTCTTATGCATTCAAACTGGAAGTGAATTTGTGTGAGGAACTGCAAGTTTTCAGATAAGATACAAAAAAGCTCAAGAGTCTTACTGCTAAATTGTGGAAAACGTATCTTAAACGAGTGCACAAGGGAAGGAATGACAGCAGTTAGCACTGAAAACTGAACATTTTCCTTTTCATTCTTGCTACTTTGTCTTTCCATTCCCAATCCCAATGCCCTTCATGTGTCACAGTGAGAAACTGTGGGATATCCTCGTCCAAAATCATCATTAATGTTGAGCTGGTTATTCTTTGTCCAATCAGAATAGTTTTTATACCATTCAGCTGATATCATTCTCAATTGGACTTATCTCTGACTATGAATATATATGTATAGTTATTTATGAGGGCTCTTTCTCAAACAACACAAAGAAACAAATGAAAAATACACAAGGATTCACACTCTCCCTCCATTTCCTCATGTAGTAATTTATGCTGAAGAATATGTACAAAGACCAGTAGCTAGTCTTAAAATTATATCTTCAAAGCTTTTTCAAGTTTTTATCAATCTTCCAATATTTAAAACCTAATTTCTAGTCCACTGTTTATGAAATATTATGAAATAGGATTTTTTTTTTATTATTGGTATATAATATTGGCATTTTATCAGTATGTAAAATTGCTTTGTAATCAAAAAGGCCAAAAAGAGAGACTTTCTTTCTTAATTCAAAGAATTTTTGCCCAGAAGAATGTTAACCCTGCTGTTAAAAATACAGCTTTTACTCACAGTTTATTTTTTTTTAGTTTTCACTGGCCAGAATCATTTATGGAAGTAATGTGGGGGAGGTTTTTATGTCCCTTGTTAGGTTTCTTGCCAGTCTGTGGTCATGTTCACTTGTCCGTTGTGTCTTCACACCATTTTCTTTGTACCTGTCTGATCTGTGTCGCATAAATTTTACTTGGAAAACCAAAACGTTTTGTTATGCAATAACTGAGTTTCTTTGTCTAAAAATGTCAAAGAGCCAGCTTTTCTGTTGCTGAATATTATCATAATGTCAATCCCCTTTCTCCTTCTTTCTCCAGCTATACAGCTTGAATTTTCAGGCTTTGTTCACTTAATCACAAGGGAACCTTTTCCTTCCCTTTCTCCCCTTATAATTATTATTTTTGCCTGTGTTCCGGGTCCAGCCTCATTGCTGCTGCACGCAGGAGCGGTGGCAGCTGTGACAGGTGCCTCTTTGAAGCCTGGGAAGCAAATGCATCTAATGAAAAGGCTCGAGCACCCTCTCTAAAGGTGTTTGTGGATCGATTCGAACAATTTCATACCTTTCCCATCCCTGCGCTACCCAGTGTTTCTCTTGAGCTTAGTTTGACTTAGCTGCAGAGCTTCCCTCGCTCAAGAGATACTGGCTCATGCAGAGGTCAAAGGCATCCTTAGTGAATGTTTCAGACCTAGCATGCGTGGGGTTTGATTTTTTGACAGACTTCAAATGCAGCTGGTACAACACCTGCCTTCTAGAAAGGCCCTAACATCAGACTTTTCCCAGGTGATGAAAAAGGCAATCACAAATTTGTTGGCCAAGCTAAATTATGGTTTGTGATTTTTGTTGTTGTTGTTCTTGTTGACTATTTTTCCTTCCACAATGTTGACTTATGGAATTTAAGTTTCTTTTAACTAGGGAAGATACATATGTTGATGGTCTAGAAAACCCATCAAAGGCCTGAATCTGCCGTTGTCAGTGACTTGTTTATAAACAAGATTTCTTATTTATTTCTATATAGTTCTATAGTTTCTATGATTGTTCTTATCATTGCATAATCAAAGCTCATCAAAGGAAAAAAAGCACTTTGGTCCCACCATGTTTCAGTGCATTTGTTCACTGCTTTTAGCTGCTGGTTCGGTCCAAGAGCAGCGCAAGCCTTGGACCAGTTTGCAGCCAGGTTTTGATCCTTTCAGGGCCTTCACTGGTTCAATTATCTCTTCCTAGCTCACAGTGGTGGCTCAGCTCATAATTATTTGTGCAACCCATCTCTCCTTGAGGGGTGGGAATTGCCATCCTCATTTGGTAAATGAGAAATTGAGGTCGTACAAAGCGTTTTGTGTAAGGCAGCAGGGAGAATGGGCAAGATTAGCCAAAGAGAAAGTACACTTCTTAAATTATTTTGTATTTTGAACAGTGTATAGACTACTGCTACATCCTGTCTGCCATGCCTGAAGTGTAAGCTTTATATGTGTTGATGGTTGGGTTTTTTTCCTATTTTGATATTCATGAGCATAAGAAAAATAACATTTAAAATAGTAACTACTTTTCATTCTCTTGCTGTCCTGTATAATGTGACACAAAAAATTATCAAACATCTTTTTTAGTACTTTATTATCTTTACCATTACTCATTGCAAGAATTCTATACCTTTGCCCCTCTTTTCTCAGATCTATTTTGTATGTGTTTTTGCATTCTAGAGGTTTCTGAAATGTTTTTAACTCAGTATCCTTAGTGCATCCCTGAGATTATTGCAATTATCCTCATTTTCTTCCTGTGTAGTGTGTGCATGTGTTTGTGTGTACAAATATTGACTGAAAACATTTTCATGTTCAACTCCGGGGAATTAACTGTCACCCTGAAAAGAGGGTTATTTTAAGATCCTTGGCTTTCATTCCTGGTTTCCTAAAAAAAAAAGTAAAAAAATAGCAATTTTCCAGCAGCATGCAGAGTGCCAACACGAACTCCACTGAGAGAGTTTTATCCAGAAGTGCACTTTTGCTATGTACTTGTTGCAGTTTATTTTATCAGTGTTAGTAATACACCTCACTAATTCCAGTGTTAAATACTTTAATTTTCTCTTAACTAACTTAAATCTATCAAAATTGTGGGTAGTTAGGCAAACTTGCTCCATTTATACTCTTGTATTCATTGAGAAGGTGCCCACAAGTGGTAAATAGGGGATGGGATGAAAAAATGGAGAGAAATTAAAAGTGCAAGTTGCAATGTACAAAGAAGCATATAAAGCCATTTCCTGGGGAGAAAATGAGGGAGTTTTAGAAAGTTTGACTGCTGCCTGAGACCTCTTTGCCAGAATACTTGACACAACCCAAGGAAATGCATTCTTACTGGAATAGATAAAGTCATCTTGTGAAACTGGGAGAAACCTGTGTGAGACGAAGCAGTGACAAAGACTGCGCCTCAGCTTCTCAGTTGGGTAAATATAGTAAATCATTTCCTAGCAGAGTCAAATAGGCACACGACCTGTGAACAAAAGAACAGGGTTTATTTTCCCTGAGCTAGATTGCTTTGCTCAGTGAGGTCTCATTCAAGCAGTAAAACTGGGTGAAAATGACTTCTGGTGAACTTGGGAAATTCTTCCAATATTATGAGGACTTTATCAGCGCTTTCAAAAACTTAGGAGAAAAATGTAACTTGTCAAATTTGATCTACTGCTAAGGAACCCAGAAACATTAGTGCCCTGATCCTCAAAAGCTAATGCAAACAGCAAAATAGTTTAGGATACAGGTACTATTCAGTTAAAATACAATTACAGAAAGCCCCTAATGATGTAGATATAGAGTCTGAAGTAAAATTGGCTTTCGTATTTCAGTTGATTTGCATCAAAATCTTTATATAGGCTTGCAATGGTTGAAACTGAATTCAGAAATTCAGAAAAGAATACAAATGTAATAAATCCTATTCATTCTAACACATGAAGCCATCAACAAACATGTCTAATAAAACAATTGGAACTCATTTGTATTTAAACCAGTTTTCTAGAGCTAAGTGGAACCTGTAAGTTGTAATTGGATTATTTCTGCATAAGGCGAACGAAAAACTTTTTCCTTCTTTTGAGATGGATTTCTGCTTCATGCATAGGGATGTAGGATGAGGAAATCATGTTCCCTGGAACAGACAGATCTTTTATATATTCTATTCATTCTGTATTAATTGGCTTTAGCCTGGGAAGCCAGTCCACACATGCTGTGGAGAAAATATCCTAGCTTGAAAAGCTTTAAAGACTTCTAAAATCTATATATCAGGCCTTTGAATTAGTTTTGTTTTATAGTCAGGTGCATGCTCAAGGCAAGCAGAATAAGCATTGAAGTGTATGTCATGCAATAGTGCATATCAGGGGGGTGATATTCAAAGTGTGTATCATGTTAGTGTAGCCTTGGATGATGCCCATTGTAAAATATATTCTGTGTGTTTACAAACTTAAATTCTGAAATCACAAAGAAAGGCATTTTCACATCCATTTGCTTCTTTTTCACAAATGATTACCTGTGTGCATAAAATGCTTGTGACATGGAATTAAGGCTAGTAGAGTCCTGGTGCCACAGGATGAATGGTTTTCTCAGTGAACATGTTGGTAATCCAGTGTTTATTTAATCTCACTTTTATAAATTTTCTGTTCCTGTACATTAACTAGTTACTGCATTATGAGCCTTAGGAATTAGCTTGCATTTATTGTTTAGACAGAGATTTTTATACCTCTCTAAAGCTTTCGTTCACAAAAGCACTTGGAACAAAACATTAACAAAAGATTTTAGATCTCTTCTTCATTGAAGAAAAATATTACTTCAGCCAGAAAACCCGCTGATTAATACCTGGTAAAACCAGTTTCATCTATGCTCTTCAGAAGGATTCCACTTAAAATAGTGGTGGCTGATTAAGGTATAAAGCTGCTCCAAAATACTGTCCAACATGAACAAACCAGGCAGTGCTATCAGAGCAATCAATTCTATTTTGAGCCTGAAATTATCTTTTCCATTTCCTTTGTGGTATACAAAATGTAAGTTATCTGAATTTCATCCTAGACATAAACATCAAAACACTATTTAAATTGCAATAATTTGTGGTTTGGTTTTTTTTTTTTAATTTTATAATTTTAAGGGTATTTTGCTTATATGTCATCAAACTTTGGCCACTTAATAAGAATATTCATTCTCTAGATTGTTTCAAAAGACTTGTTTCAAGACTAAAAGAGAGAAAAAGACCATGATGGACTATAATGACCAGATAGAAAATGCTAGCATAGTTTAAATCGAAGTGGCTTCTTTCAAGTGTGTAATGCTTGAAAGTCCCAAGAATATTTGTTGAATTTTCATCTATTAGTGCAAGTATCTCAGTGCTCCAACACTGCCTAAAAAATCCATCTTTTCCTTAATTTTTCCTCTGTCAGAAAGTTTAGCAGGGTCTCTGAATGACTTTTGTCCAACAGTCAGTAATTGAATTTGCTATTAAGACAATTCTGCTATTCCTACACATGGTACAGGCATTGTGATTTGAGACAGTCTAACATTGGTTTGTTTGGTTTTTTTTAATTAATACCATTTAAAAAATTATGTTTATGATTCCATTTCAGAATCTCTGCCTTTCTTTGTTATAAGATTTAAAAATACATACAAGCAGTATGTACTTCACATCTGTAGGACACATCCTCTCTCCTACTCAGAAAATCACATCTTGCCCTTCACCTGTGTTATCTGGATCTCTGGGACACTCTGCTTTGTTTTGATTGGATTTCATAGGAACTATCATTAAATTCTTCAGTCAACTAATCAAATTGATTACTCACATGAAATGAAAATGATTGCATTTGAGAATGAGATAGATGGTTCCCCTGTCCTAGCATACAATGAGATGCATAATACAAAAATGTAAATAAAAGTTTAAGGTAGTATGTGAAAGTGTTATTCATGGCATAGAGACATCATTTGTGCACGTGGGATCTAATTATACATTTGAGTCACAATAAAACAAACTTTAGAAGGGCTGAGAAACAGCATTTTCTGTCTAAAATAGGAAATAACTATTTTGCTTCATCCCCATTCAGACTTTACTTTCAGTGCCTAAGAGTCCCTTTTCTGTTTCCAGGCAGAGTTTCTCCTTTCCTCCAAAATGTATCTATTTTTATAATGCCATGAGCTCAGAAATAGATGTTGCCATTTTATCACCAGAAATAGAATTTTTAAATGTAACTACTCTATGAGGTATGACTGTCAAGTCTGGGCCCTGCCAGGCTTTAAATTCAGTTCTTTACCCTCTAAGAATGACATCATACATGTTTCTTAAATGGTATTAGCAATATTTTTTCTCCCTTATTGAAAATCTGCACGAAGGCAATGGTACCACCATACCATGAATTTTCACTGCATCTGATCGCTTGGCTTTTAAAATTAGAGTGACTATAGTGAAGTACTTCCAGTCATTGAAAAGCAAAAAATAATCCTTAATGATGCTGATCATCCATGATACATGGAAGTTGAGACAAAATTTGGAAGTGCTAATAGGCACCTTTATAATTCAAAAATGCACTTTTAGAAACAGTAGATAACAATGAGTTGTGGCAAATGCCTATTTCTATTAATTTCCTTGTTTGTTTGGTGCAAATTTAGTGCTTTTTACCAAGTGTGAAAAAGCTTAACAATGCAACAGAACAAAATTCGTATTCATATTCCAAGCTAATTAACATATTTCTTGTGTCTGTATCTTTGCACAAACAAAAAGGATATTGCTGAGGCTGGTTCATGGAGAGATTAGAAAGGAGGAAAAAAAAAGAGCTGGATACTGAGCATTCTTTGCCCGGTGGTATCCTGCACAGCTCAAAGGTTTACAACTCCAGCATCTGATGGAAAAGACTGAGGATGGGTAAGAAGATCAAAACAGCCACACATCATCAAAGTGCAGCCAAAGCGGGAGCAGCTAATTGCTGCACGTTCCCTCCTGCTGCAATTAGTGACAGCAGCAGTGACTCTCCCCAGCAGCCTCCAGCCTCATCACACTTGGGGGATGCATCCCATCACACAGCCAAGGCAGAGCCAGGGGGAAGAAGACATGGAAGAAGCTTGCAGGAACCTGTGGTTCTTAAGGGATTATTCGTGCTTCCTAAACAGCTCTAGTTTGTTCGTTTGGCACGTCCACGGTAGGGTGTAAATTCTAAATGCAAATCTGGATCTACAGCTGCTGCTTTTGTTTGGAAAGCTTTAGAGTGATATTTCCATATGATAGTTGCACTTATTCAGACATTTATGGCCACAGCCTTTATCTTCTGCAATGCTAAATATTGCTCTTTACCACCCATTTTGATAAAGAGCCCATTGTATTTATTAATGCAATTTAAATTTACCCTAGCAGGAGCCTTCTGGAAAGGGCAGTATTTCCAAGGGTGATATTTCACTTTACTCACTACCAGGAGTAGGTAATGATAGCAACATATCCTACCACAACCTTTGGAAGCAGCTATCCAGAAGTATCCCTAGCAATGCACGCAAAGGGACCATCCCAGGAGGCCTCCTCAACCTTCCTTCCCGACAGCAGCGTTTCACTCATCCTGTAACACTTGTACCCTGTGTGGGCATTAGGGTTGGCCAGAGCTGGTGGCTGTGGGGCAACCTTATTGAGGCCTTCCAGTACCTAAACTGGTGCTACACGAGAGCTGGAGAGGGATATTTTACAAGGATATGTAGTGACGGGACAAGGGGAAATGGCTTTAAACTGAAAGAGGAGAAATTGATATTAGGAAGAAATTCTTTACTGTGAGGGTGGTGGGGCACTGGAATAGGTTTCTGAGAGATTTTGTGGATGTCCTGTCCCTGGAAGTTTTCAAGGCCAGGTTAGATGGGGCTCTGAGTGATCTGGTCTAATGGAAGGTGTCCCTCCCAATGGCAGGGTGTTGGAGCTAAATGTTCTTGAAGGTCCCTTCCAACCCAAACCATTCTATGATCTTCTGTGCAGGTCTCATTGGGCCCAAGTAGCCCCAGTACAGCCCAATGATGTCCTGAGCCCCATCTACTGGTCCCCTCAAGAGGCTCTGTAGGTATAGAAATACATTTCTTCTCTAGAAGCCTTCATATTTTTATGTGCAGGATATGCCTCTGAAAGGAACTATTCATTAGAAAATGACAGCCTTAAGTTTTCAAGTGGACTTTGTGCACACGCTTCCTCTGGTCAGTAAAAAATATAGTTAGTGATTAAGAAAGCCCAGCAGAGTTACTAGCTCCTACCTTCTGCAGCTTAAATATCTCCAGCCAATTCTTTGAACAAATGAAAGCAGTCCTTGCCCCTCTCCCCTACATCTTAGTTTTGTATCCCTTCTGACTCTGTTGGGGTTTCGCACTCAGCAGCAGCACCAGTGAGGATCCAGCTTGTAGGAAAGAGCCTCACAATTTTTGCTCATGTGAGTCATGTCACTAGCTCAAGGATTAATGCTGCAGGTGTTGAGGACAGCATCAGACTGAAGCAAATGTGTGTATGTAGGAATTTGAAAGCCTTTTCCTGATCAGCACCTGCACCCAGTGGCTGGGGGAAAATCACCTGTGTGCTGTGGTGTCACACAGACTACCTTGAGCACAGCTGATGCATGTCGGAAATTTAAAGCACTGATGCAGCCAGAACACTATTTGACAAACCAAAATGACTTTTTTTGAGAAATAGGAAGCTGAGTATTTGGTGTGTTAAGGTAACAAAGCAGAAGTTCAAATCCATCACTCTTATAGCAACATGATCCCTTTGGCAGAAAGCTCAGTTACATTGCAAGTATTTATGTATATAATAATGTTATTCTTGGACTACAGACATCAATTCTGCTTCTGTATGTGGATTATCTCTTGAATCCTCCAAATTAATCATGGCAGCAGCTGAGAGAACCATGGTGCACCAAGGCTGCTATTGCTCTGAACAGCTTGTTTGTGAGACCCTTGACTTTTCCAAATATGTCACCACTGTGTCTGGCCACATCCCTCTCACACAGATTCTGCACAGACTCTGTAACCCTTAGAACTAGCTAGCCCAATCAATCCCACAGCTCCTTACAGCAGCTCTCCAGAATGTCTTTTTGTTAGTGTGATGACCATTCTCTAACCTTTTGTTATCACTATAAGAATTTAATTTCTTTTATTACTTCACAATTGGAGGCAAGAGATACATGTAATGTAAGACACCTTATGATTTTACATTAAAGAAAGGGTTTTATTTTGAATATGTGCAGTTACAACTTCATATATTTTGTGAACAGTAGTACAGTGGAATATCTTTGCTGACTCAAAAGTGGGATAGAATCCTCCTTTGAAGAACTGGTTAATATATATTTTAGTTTATTACTTACTGCTGGAGGGGAATGGAGGAATGTGTTCAAACTATATTGTTGTTGATTAATACTCCAAACAGATTTAAGCAGTGCTCTGCTAGACCTCTCACAGATATGGGATTTCTGCAGCATTCTCCATTTCCCAGAATAGAAACCGTAGACAAGGAGATTGTATCAAAGGCAAGAGTAGACCCTGGGCCTCTTGAATGTCAACAATACACTTTACTTACAATACTATTTGACTTCACTAGAAGTATATTTGGTATTATCATCTCTGTAAGTATTCACACCTATTTGGTTGCTCTTATACATTTTTTCTTGACTGAATATACATTTTAACATTTTCTCTCATGTGCCCCCTAACAAGTACTGAAACATTGCTGTGTGGTATTTCTGACTCAAGGAAGTGATGGGATCATTTGCTTAACAGATAAATATTTGGACTGACCACAGTCTCAAAAGAAGTTCTACTGATTTTGTGTAAAGGCTGAATTTGGCTACATGACTTTCATCTGTCATGAAAGTTAGCAGCAGTGAGGTATCTTAAAAGAAAAAAGGAAAATATTTCATTTTAAAAGATAATAATAAATATTTACTTTCTTTCTTCGCCATTATACGATTAAATATTCACCCAAAAGACACTGGCACTAGCTGTACACCTATAAAGAAAAATATAAAACATTAATATCAGGCTTACTCATCGGGATTGTGGAGAAGACACAAAAAAATAGTTTCCTCTTGTCTGTGGATACTTTGGGAATTTCTAGGCATATACAGCATCATACTCATATGTTTTCACTACCCTTGGGAAGAGAATAATGCTCTCCACCCCTTATATATTTATTGTTCACTGATTAACTGCTGTAGAAATAAGAGTGACACTGAACATGTTCATTTAGAACAATTTCCCTGGAGCCTTTTGCTCTATTCTTTATATTCCCCAACTTTACCTACATCTGCAAGTACTTTCCTTGATGGCCAACATATCTCTGCATGTGTTCTTGCCTTCACTGTAATCTTTCTTCTTTTCTGTAATTAAGTAGGTCATCATTCAGCACAAATAACTGTTCCTTTTCCCTGCCTTGATTCTTTTCAAGTTGCTCTGAACTTGCAAGGAAATTTCTTCTTTTCTAAATACATTTCATTTTAAATGTAGATATCTTGTGGAAAAAAAAAAATCACTTATATATATGTAGTAAGGAAAAGCCTTTAAGGACAGGAGGCTAAGGTACTCTTTTTGTGAAAAAATGAAATTTGGGAGGAGGGTGAGAAAGAAGATAAGTTTGCTTTTGCTTTCAGAAACTATGAAGACAAACTTTCATCTATGTTTCTCATGGAAACAAAGAAAAGGGGAATCAACTTCTATAGCTGGATAGAATATAGAATTAATGTGGTCAGTCTGTTCTCATTATTCAATGACTGTTCTGCTTTCCTGGTTTCCTTTAACCATAATGTATTCTGTGAGCAAGTGGTTCTTTAATGCACTTATTTTACTGATCAAAGATACAAGCTTATTAATTTTTCATCTATTGCTGTTGCATCACTTCATAAGTTTAAAATCCTAAAATAGACTTGATATAAATTTGATTGTTTATGTATGGATCTGTTTTATTACTAATAAAATACATTGTAAACTTTCTGAAATCTCTACAACCACAGGAACTTATAAGAATGTGATGTGCTTTGGTTTTTAAAAGTAAACTTGAAGAAAGTGTGGGTAGTGTTGGAGTTTTTAGTAAACCTTTTACCACAAGGGCATGCCAGATACATACTGACACACTATGCAAATTTGTCATTATGATTTACACTCTTTAATGATCTCAAGATGCTCCAAATTTACTTTTAGATGCACATACACAATAAACAAAGAACAGTACATGGATGAAATTAGGCCAAAAGTCAAGATATATCAAAGCAACATGAGTGACAAATATGAAACAGTCAAGCAGCATCAGTCTTCCGAGATGTCCAGCTATGTTGAACCAATATAAATATTTGATGTGATAGAAAAAAAGAAAATGCCCAGCAGCAGCAATATTTTCCTTAAGGAGGCAAAGTCCAGCTGTTGTTTCTTCCTCTCTCCAAAGCATAATGTGCAGTGGCTTGGCGTGGTCTGGAGGAAAGAAAGCACAGAAATGTCCAGAATAGACAGGAAAGAAGGGAGATGTTTCAGTCCACTAAAATAAGTGCTTTGTAATGTCATTTTTATACCGCAATCAGAAAAACTTGCTGTTTCAGATTTAAATAGTATACTTGCTCTGTGGTGATCATTGCTGAGATGGTCTAAGAGTAGGAGACAACTTCTATATCTCAGAGATAGAAAATAATTTTCTGACCATTATACTTTTACCACTATTAGGTTTTTAAATGGTTGTGAATGAAGATTTTGGGATAAATCCTCTATCAGCAGTAGTTAATAAAATGCTGGAAAAGGGCATGCATACCTGCATTAGTTATCCTAATACAAATAATGAGCTAAAGTATAACATTCTTTGAGCCAAGAGCTATTTTTAAGACAAGTCTTTGAAGCAGAAGATGGTTTTCCATTGAATTATATATTCTTTTTGTTAAATCAGGCAGTTCAGGCAGAAATTATAGCTGTAGATTTACTAGTGGAATAAGAAAGCCTCACAATTCGCAGGTCCTGTTGAGGTGTTGGGTCATAACCCGGAGAAGGGACAGTGAAAGAAAGCACCCTCAGTTCAAGAAGCTTTCATGTTCACCTGAGCAGAAAATTTCAGTTTCCAAGTAGCCATTGTACAAACCCAAGTTCAAACTGGGTCAGGAGTGTAAATGACTACAATAGTTGATATTTGCTTTCTCTGTAATTGCTCATCCATATCAGAGTCAACATATCTGTAGAACAGCAGGAGGAAGCTGCTGTCCATACAGCCTGTTTTCTTCCTAGAAGGCATCAGCCTTCACAACTAACCAGCAAGTACCTTTCGGCAACTCTAGGTTCACTTGGGATTCCTCATTAAGCCTCACTTTAAATGGAAAGCTTTTCTGCTATTCTGTGAGCCTGGAACTCTCCTCACGTAAATGAGATGACTGAGTTTTGAGATGTGAAGCAGGAGCTAACACAGTAGCTCTGTTTTAATTTCTATTCTACACACATGAGCATTAACTGAAATGTAGCAACAAAAAGCTATTGCTACTCGCACCTCTAAAGGCGCTGTGAAAATAAAATTACATCATTTGATTTCTACTACTGTCCTCAAAATAGGACCTCTGCCGCTCTCTGAGCAACCTCAAGCTTGACCTCCCATTTTACAGCTTATCCCCCTTAGCCAGGTCAAGAAAAGTACTTTTGATCTTTCTATCCACATGGTTATGCATGATAGAGAGAAACTGATAACTCATGAGGTAGAATTACTACTGTCAATAGAAGGACAAGGGCAAGTTTGTCTAGAACTTTTATGATGGAATTGGTAGGATATGTGTTTTAGTGGTAGTTTTTCTTTTGAGCCCCCAGTTGTGATTATTGGGTTCAGGAAATTACATGAAGCAAAAGAACACTAAAATATTTTTTCCAAAGAAGTGAATAGAAAAGCGGGAAATTAGTTGTAGGTTTAAAAATTCCATAAGAGTGATGATTATTTCACAGTATATATAAATAAATTTATTACATGGCTACTGAGTAATGGGGGTTTATGGAGGCCACAGAACCTTATTCAGCAGCAGCTCAGTTGGGTTCTGCAGGTCTTGGTTCAGCAGCATGCTGAACTCAAAGCCAACACTTCTCTGTTTTCTGTGCTCAAGTTGCTAAAGATTCTGTGTTCTGTTTTGTTTACTGCTTTTCCTCAGTCTTAATTCAATGAAAATAGCCTTGCTTGTTTTTAACAGCACATTAAACAGCTTTTGTCAATTTTAATTTTCCTTTATAAAGGCCAATTTCCAATTTGATTTGTTTGCTGAAATATTTAGCAGCTTTCACCCAAACCCATTACCTTCTCCCTTTTTAGCAATCACTTCTCCAGTGTAAAGTGTTGGAAGCTGGGTGATTTTCTTTTGTCCAGATTCCATCCTTTTTGCACGGAAGGTGGCTATATACTTATGGAAAAGAGCACCATGCCCACCCATTCCCCCTCAGCTGTCTCAATGCAGGAATAGGGTTAAGGAATATTTAGGTTAAGTATGTTGGCTTTCAGTGTGGTCCTTCACAGTTTAGGGGCTCTGTAGTCCAATCTCTGCCATTATGTACCTTGTGTGTGCGTAAGGCCAAGCAGTGAAGCTGACTGTTACTGAGGAATATTTTTATCATATATCATGATGAAAAGAAAGAGGAAACCTGGTAAAAAACAATATAATCATAGCTCACTGAAGAATCGAAACAATCTCCTTGGGAACTGCTGTAAAAAAAGGTGAGAATATTATCTTTGAAATGCCTGAGTTGTTATAGCCGTCCTGTCAAAACAGTTCTAAGTAATAGAAATAAATATGGTTTGGTTTGTTTGTTTGTAATGCCACTCATTACTAGACGACTAACTTATTTGAGAGAGAGGAATGATCTATCATATCTTGAATCAGCACTGTCTCGAGCATATTTTTTTAATTTATATATCCATCTAAAGCACAATACATCTGAAAATCATCAAGGCTGTGAATGGTATGGAAAACAGACCTTTAATGAGATGTGTCAGAGCTGCTATCACACAGCCTTTAGAAAAGGAGCATATTCAGCATACATACAATTACACACCATATTTTTCTGTAGTAATACTTTATCCACATGTCTGTATGATAGTGCTTTGGCTGTGAAAAAAATGGGCCAGGAATGGTATCCTGTTTCTTTTTTAAATCTGTGAAGTGCATGTTTGGTGTATTTGGGGAAAAAGCAGAAGAGCTAAAAGAAAAAAAAACTCTAGTTAATGAGATGGTTTTTGAGGTTCATTTAGATCTATTACAGAAAAAGCCCTAAACATGTACAAAGTTCTACACAATGACTTACACAGAACACATTTCATGCTAAAAGCTATTGTCTAGTTTAATAAACTCTGCTCTCTTAATAAATGTAATACAGTGAGAAATTATTCGACAGATCTTTTTTTATTTAATTATTTTTATTAGAGAGCGTCGGGGATACGCCGGGATGTGCGAGAACTGAGTTTAATTTCTGGCTTTTTGACAGTCTTGAATAATAATGGGAAAGATAATTAGAACAAGAACCTAAAGTCAATGAAAATATTGCCAGTGATTATAATGGGATCAGAATTTGGTCTGCTTCCCTTTCACAAAATGAAGATATAATAGTGCTTACCAGTCTCACATGGGAGTCGTAAGAATGAAAACATTACAGTAAAAATAATGTGGGTCAAGTTATTGCTAAGAAGATATGTAATAGGTACCTGGTTATGACAGAGATTCAACAATCAGATCGGGTTACCAAAATCTTTTTTTCCATGAATGAAATGGTGGAAATCTCTGGGGTTTCCCTCAAACTATATTTTAAAAATCCTAGAAAACTTGTGCTCATTCAAGGTCAAAACTTAATAACAAAAGCAGCACACTGACTACTGCAAAACCACAGTGTGAATGCAGAACAGGCCCTTGTATTTAAATTTTGGTCATGAACGCCAATGAAAACTTTTTTTTTTCCTTCATTTTTCAGAACTGATATTTCTTTATTGTTCTCAAGCATTCTGAAAGATTTATCTCTATTTTCTACACTGCTTAAAATTCATGTAAGAAACCAAGAAAATATTTTCCCTCTACAAAGGTGTCTTGATTAAAACTCCAAAGACAAAACATAAGATCATCATCTGGATTAAGTAGTATCCCTCTGTCCTTCTTCAAATTAACATGAAAGAAAAAAGAAAGCATTAGCGTGTTAATTTGGAGAAACAAAATATGAACATAAATGTGTTTACTGCAACTGCCTTTTGTTGTGAGGGAAAGAAATTACAACATCTGGGACTAAATGTTTCCAATTATAGTGGGGATTGGAGTATACAGTCAAACCAAATTCCATAAAATGGAAAACAGGTTTCATGACAGCAGAAATGAGTGAAAGGGAGAAATCTCAAGCTGAAAAGCATGGAATATGGCAATGCAATAATCCATAAACCTTTTTTTTTTAAAAAAGAAGTAATGTTGATGCAGTCTGTGAAGAAGTTTTCGTGATGGCATACTATTAAGAACGTTTAGCATGCATTAAGAATGCTTTTTACACACCCTGAACAAGTTTTCTTTTTACGTTACCATGGTGTTCCTTTACCTCTTTGGTATAAATACGTACATTAATTCCTAATTAGAAAAGGAGCAAGTGTTTTTATTTCTGTTTCTCATTTTTAAAAGCCTATGTTTATACTGCCTGCAGGAAATAAGTGTGGAGAATATGGATAATATAGAATTCTATCACAGTGATTTGTTAATATGCCTAAAGAAATAAAATTAAAAACCAAAAAAGCCCTGAATTTTCCTTTCTGAATTCACCTCTCAAGGGATTTTGTGACTTCTTTGGTTTCATTTTTCTTTTCCTTTCAAAAGCAAACTGAGTGAATTTCTCATAATATTGCAGTAAGATTTGCTTAAATATTTACTTAAAATCAAGGAATGGCAAATGAAATAAGAATGGTCATCCAGGTTTTAAGTCCTTTGCTAATATTTGACCAAATTTGGGTATCCAAGCTCTCCAGTATTTTCTAATTTTGCAGCTGAAAAAAAATATAGTTCCAGACATTGTTTCTGGCTTTCTCAGAATGAAAAATATAGTTTTAGAAGGAAGTCTGTATTTTCTGTAGTTTAAAAATCTTGTAAAGCACTGTGTGTTCCTGGATTGATGAGGACATACTGACCCTCTCTGAGTTCAGTGGGGAGCCACCTGGGAGTAAGGGTCCCTCCTAGAATGCAGCTTGGAAGGTCAGAAGGGAAAATGTATGGAATGGTAACTTGGTCTTACTTGTAACATCTTGCTGACACCTGGTTAAATAACTGACTAGCATATTTAAACCAGAAGGAAGTGCTTTTTTTTTTTTACTTCTATTACTTAAAATATGTAAACTATTGCTGGAGGATGTTGTTGATGCTGAATGCACGGGCTCAAACAGGGATTAGAGAATAAAAACTCTCATGGAATGTTCCCTTTAGGATACAGCTCAGATTTCTGATTGTCAAGAAATGCAGAGTACTTTAAGATTGCACCCCTTTTGGCTTGTATGAACACTGCTCAAGATCACATGTAGTTTCCACAGTTTAAAAGCTGGGCAGCATGGTTTGGTCTCTTTTTAGTCCCTCTGAGTACATCTTTCCAGCAACTGTCATATTTTCCTTCCAGAAGGTTAAATAGATCATTCAGGGCAAGAGGAACTGTCCTTCCCCATCCTTCTCTGTTAGCCAGGCAGGTTAACTTGTCTGGCTTCACTCTCTTTGACCGCTTTGGGTGGTTTTTTACCTCCCAGAGAACAGAAGACCAGCAAGCTACTAAACCATCTTAATAATATGAACTCCTGAAAGATAATGCAGTCCTTCCTTTCACACACAGATACAGATAAATCTTTGAAGCAAGACAAAAAACTTTTCTAAAAATTTATTCTCAGGAAAGGTTGAACCTTCCTTTTTGAATCTTGCATTCTTTTCATCCCTGCTACACTATTGTGTCCTGTTTCTATGGCAGTCCCAAACACACTTTTTCTTAAGACACCCACTCAACAAACTTCATTCTTGCTTAAACTAATCCATATGTTATTATTACATTTCTTTCTGTTTCAGGGATGGATAAACCTGGCCATAGCAGCAAGGCTGGATTCTTCCATATTTAGTAGGGATTCTTTGTTGCTTCATTAAGAACTGTTGCTTTGATCCCTTATCTCTTCTTCTACCTTGTTTCCTTTTGACTTTATTAAGCTGTGTCAGGTAGTATCACACAAATCCACTCAGATGAGCACGGTATTTATAGATATTGATACAAACACTTGTTTAAGTGCCTCCATCAGCTTATTAAAATAATCTGAATTTTGACATATTTCACTTATGCTTGCGATAAAGAAGTGAAATGAGGACTGTGGAGTCAAATTTGCAAAACTTAAGAGAGCAATGCAAAGAATGCACAGCAAAGTCTCCTATGACACAAATGATAAAACAAGCCCGTGCTTTTTTTTACATGCCTTTTAACAAGCTTCAGATGATGGTGCTTCTCCAGCATAAATCATTATAAAAGTGCTTTAACTCATAGAAATTGTTTAATTCATCAATAAAATACTGAATTAGTTTATTTGCCTCTAACCTGTGTGTTGTGTTTTGTTTTTAAATTGAACTAATCAGTTATCCTCTGTATTCATCACTTCCCCCATTTCTAAAGTGGGGCTAATGCTTTCCTCTTAAAAATCTCAAGACCTAATTTATTAAAAGCAATTTCAGATCCTCAGGCTGAAAGCACTCTAGCAGTGTTATGCATTTTTATTATTACAATATTTGTAATCAAACCTTTTATCCTGGGCGACAAAATGCTCTTCTCTTAATGGAGATTTCCTCTTTTCTTAAGACAGTTTAGGAAAATAGCAGTCAAAATCCTTAAAGAATTGCCATTGCATGTGTTTCTGCCACAAGGTGGTGATGGGATGGCTGAGTCCATCATAACCAGGAATACTGTTTGGTGAACATTGTGTGATGACAGTGAGTTAAATGCGAAGACCTTGACAATCTGCATATATAAAACAAATGTTTTCATAATATGAAAATTAAGACCATTCTTTTCTTTCAAGATTGCATAATTCCAAGATCATCATCCATCTGTGTATATCCTTTATTTTTCCTTTTCACTTACTTTAATAGCTTTATTTTGCAACTTGATGTTTCTCCACCAGCAGGTGAAAGCATTCATAAATCTGTCACAAACAGTTGCCAATGAATATTCATATCTGAACTGTCTGACTGCGGTACTGTGACATTTTTATTTGATTCTAGTGGGAGAGCAAACTTAGACGTGCTTCTTATTTCCTAATGTATCCTGATTGATACCTCAGCATTGTACTGCTGAGTAAGTTAATGTAATTAGTAACCTCAAACTGCTAATTTGAAATATAAGCATACATGAACTAGTTCCCAAAAAAATGCCTGACTATGAGATAAAGGGGAGCTACAAACTGTTACTCGCATATTGTTTTCTAGGTTTGGCAAATAACTGGGATCTTTTAAGGCCAAAAGCTCCTACTGTTAAGTCACAATACTTTCCCAATTATTGGATTGTTTATCTGTAACATGGAAGAAGAGAGGCAGTCAAATATTTCTATTCAGTTTGTCTCAATTATCATTCCAGTATTTTTTTTATTCTCTACTGGCTTTGTTTTTCAGTCATCAGAAGAAAAGTGAGGGCTTGCAGTAGCTCCTTGTAAACCAGTGTTTTAGCTGCTGTGTTTAGGAAGTAGCTCTTTTGTTCTTAAAATTTCTTGTGCCCCTGACCTAATATGTTGCTTTTGCTTTTTAAAGCTAGTGTTCTTTCTATGACCTCAGTCACATATGACAAGAAAAGACTGTGTCTTTTTTTTTTTTTTTTCTATTTCCTACCCCCAGCACCAGCTTCTAATCTGTGCTTGTTTACCGGTCTCTAATCTGTGTTTACTCCATCATTTTTCAGCCTTTCCTCTCTGGATAGTTTACACATTAATGCCACTTCCACCTTTTTTTCGTGCTCAGACTTTATCATAGGAGCCAAGGGAGAATCTTAGGGAAGCTGGATATATATATCCCGTAGAAATCAATATTTGAACACCTACCTTGCAGTAGGCGTCTTTGAAAAGATAAGCACCCATACATTCTCTTAATTAGGCAAAACAAAGTTACTGTAAAAGTAGGCAAGAAAAATATCCCAGTGCTGTTTTCCTTCAAGCAGACCTGTGAAATCACCATAAAAATATGCACTGCCTTTAATCTGTGGAGAGATAAGATCAAAATTAATGCTTCGACACACACGAATGAAAGACACAGTTTGTAGGCAATTAATTGTATTTCAGTGTGGTTTGAGTCCCTCACAGAGGAAACATTGTGTAGCCCAGGCCATGGGATTTACATCACTGACGAAGAGTACAAATTAGTCTTTTAATGGCAACAGTACCTAGAAATGGTTGGCAGCCCAGTGAGATCTGCAGTTGTGACTTAATTATTGCAAAACCATGAAAGCATTTTGACTCTGAAGCAGATGCAATCCAAGTTACAGTTGTGTTTTCCAAGGCAGTCTTCCAACTGTGCCACAGGATGTGTTAGCTCTAGTTAAAGAGGTGTGACATGACTTACACCTTGAATATTAAGGGCCAGATCTCAGAATTTACCAGTCACAGGTAATTTAGGGATTTTAATCATTTGTTGAATTCATCACAATATGAGTAACAACACTTATCTTAGTTCTAAATAAACTTGAAATTTAAAAAAAAAAAAAGTTTTCTTTCTGTCTCACTGGCAGGTCCTCATCATCTTGAAGAACCTGGCAGCTGGTGAATGAAACTAATGTTATTCATTAGCTGTTTGGAAGGCTAAGTCAGTTCTAAAAACAGAATTATAGCTACTGGGTCAGTTAGGCATCGCTGAAAATTAGATCTAAAATTAAATCTGTAAAATCAAAACTACATTGGTGAAACAAGAAAATGGGATTCAAAAGCTTACAGCGCCCAGAAGAGACAAATCAATCCAGCTGATGTTGCATTAATGCTCAATAGCAGTTTTGCGTAACTTAACTGTGAATGCACATATGCATGCCTTAGATTTTAGGTTTCAGTCATGAAAAATAAGAATCTGCTTTCTAGAAACATGTTTAAGAATGAATACAAAACATGAAATTCTGCTTATGCCTAGAATGGGGAATATTAAACTTACTCAGAACTGGAAACACAGAGTTAATGGAAACAGACTGACACCAGCACCTGATTTGATGAATCTTTTTTGTTCACTCAGGTATCCAGTGCTGCTACTCATCTACTACTGCCCAGAATCACAAGGTAGTCAAGATGTTTAGGAAAAGTTTATCTGAATGACATAAATTTCAAGGTTTTGGGGTGGATTTACAAATAAATGTAATTTGAGCCCAACTGAGCGCTATTTGCTGGTGACAAAGTTATTCTCTGCGGAAGGATTTTTCTGAGGTTATATGAATATATTGTTGTGGAAGGTGATATTTTAGGAGGGTTGTGATCTTTGTGTAGTTCCACAGAGCTTTTCAAGACAATTGGAAGCATGCGTTATCTTAGTGAAATACAGCTGGGTTTTGTTAGTGAGTTTGTTGGGGGGGGTATTTTTATTTGTTTGTTTTTATTGTTGTTGTTTGGTTTGGTTGGGGTTTTTTTTGGTTGGTTGGTTTTGGTTTGGTTTTTGTTACATTAATATTTTGCACCGTCAGCAGGACGAAATTTTATTTTTAAATAATCATGAACAAAAAGAGTTTTAGTTTGCCCAGAGAAATGTTTGGATCAGGGTGTCTTAGCAATCAATTCTGTTTTTTGTAATTAGCATATGAGAATCTCAAACCTGAATCTTCCTGTCCTTTTACGCTCTAGTAGACCCAGTTAAAATCTGAGACTCATCAAGAATATCTCTCAAGTTATTAGCATTTTCTATAGAATTAAAGCATATTTCGTTGACTCTCACATTAACCTTGTGAAAGAGTATTGATTATTTGATGTCATTAATTTTTCAGGAGCAATGGACCAAATTAATGCTTTCTATATCACAATGTAAAAGTTGATTTCTTAGGACTATTCAGATTATTATACATGGAGAATAAAAAGTCTCCAGGAGACTGGGGGAAAGTACTGTAATTTCCAACTCAAACTTGTACGGAGTGCCAAATTCCAGTGAAATCCAAATGCAGCTCTTCTGTCCTACATTAAATTCTTGTATGAAAATTTGGAATTCCACTCTTGATTGGATAATTACTAGTCTTATGTTAACTCCATTTTTCTGTAACAAAATAGGCGAACAAAGTATGATGAGCGAATATTTGTATAAATAGGTTTCTAGGGTTATTCTCTTGTGTAGCTATTTGGAACTCTAACATTTCATTCAAGCAAATGTTTGTGAATCCTAAAAGCTTATTGAATGGTTATCCATCTAGATCAGCAAAACTCTAGGAAATTAGAGGTGAGACAAAAATGAAATTAGAGGAGAGAGATCAAAGTCACGGCAATACTTTAATTCAGAAGGATACATGCAGAGAAGGCAGGACTTGTTTATTGACTAATACAAGATACAGATTGAACATACAATTCTATTCTGATGAACAATTTAAACAGGTCTATTCCTTTAATTAAAAAAAAAAAAGAGCTTTCCAATATTTTGACTCAAACTCAAG
Source organism: Ptilonorhynchus violaceus (assembly GCA_013397565.1). Classification (NCBI taxonomy): domain Eukaryota; kingdom Metazoa; phylum Chordata; class Aves; order Passeriformes; family Ptilonorhynchidae; genus Ptilonorhynchus; species Ptilonorhynchus violaceus. The sequence goes on along the minus strand of VZRJ01012175.1, from coordinate 2,813,367 downwards.
GTGGTGTTATGCACAACGCAAGGCTAGATCTAATTCCAGAGCAGCTTTTTAGCCAAATGTATGGATCTAGAACCTTACCAGTGCTAGTAAAGAATGTATTTTTTTCAGTAACATCTGAATCAACACTACAAATGTAGTATAATTTCAGCTTAGTTACCTTTTTTCTTCTCTGTGGTCTGCAAAATACAGGGTAAGTTTTGAGCAGATCCGTTCTGTTAGGCTTCACCAAGCAAATTGCACCGTAATAGCATCTATTTGATCTTTCAGTACCTAAAAACTGCCTAGAGGCTACATGTTTCACTTCATTTCGTTGGATCAAAGGGAGGGAAGTCTAGGGTTTTCAAAGCACATCCAGACTCCAAGTGGTGAAAAGTGTTCTTTTGATTTCAGCCATCCAGAACAAGCAGTGCAGATTTAGTATGAACCCCATCAGTCACCACACTCTCTTCCATTTAATAGTCAATGATTTTCTTTCCAAAGTAGTAGGGCTATAAATTTGGCACAGACAGTTCACTATTACACTCTGTAGATGTTTAACAAGGTTCATATAAATATAGGTTTGATTTTAATTACATCCTGCATTTATGCACAAATTTTTCCTAGCGAAGAAACAGACTTCAGTGGGTGGAAGATGTGTTCATGATGTGCTCTCTGCCTGATGCTGTTAATTTGAGATGATTCTGAGTCTCAATACAGTAGAAGTCCAACTGGAATATTATTATGTAGGACTGTTTTGCACTAGCAGTGGAAGTAGTAGTATTTATTCTCTTTCCTCTGGTGTCTCTAGCGTCTATCCATCTTTAAAAATCAGCCTTGGGAAAGCTATAACAACTGTGGCAACTCTAGGAACAGTGATGTCTGAGTCTGAAAGAAAAGAGCCTTTTTAATCCAATATCACTTTTGCAATGAGAAGCTTTAAGACACCTGAGAGAAGAACATTAGAAAATGGCCTTTCCTCTGTTTTACTCCAACCTTCTAAGTCATGCTTAGATTTAATAGGTGAATTTTCAGCGGGAAGCAGCTATGGCGATTTTTAAATTAAAACAATATTTCAAACTGTAACTATCTACTGAAAAGTTCAGCCAACAATATTGTCCTTTAAAAACCCAAACAAATCATGGGAAATTAAACTCCTTTAAACAGCTCTACTTTGTCAGAAAGATGACCTGCATGATCTAATATAGTTTGAGCACAATTATGTCTACAGTTCTTTAAGTATATTCGCTTGACCTTTTACAGTTACTGTATCATGCAGTACGTTTTGGTTGCTAAAACTACATAAGACCCAAAACTGACCAGTATTTTTTAGGAAAATTTAATATCCAGTAGATTTTTATCATTGAGGTCAAGGACATATTAATACTATGTTGTAAACATCAATAGTTTTTCATTTAAATTAATTTGAAATCACGGCTGAAGTTTTAATTATTTTTTTTTTTAACGTTTGCAAAAGGGCATTTCTGAGACAGTTATTTTGAGCTGTATGCTGCACTTCCTGTCTAGGTTTAGCCTATTTCTATTCAACAGGTATGTGGGGCACACATGCAGGATAACCCCTACAACAGTTTACTTTGGAAAATGAGTGGTGTATGAGAAAAGTAACAGAATTTTGCATATGTAATTAGACTGAATTAAATAGCTGTCAGAAGAGGATAATTTCCAGAAACTGAGTAGTAGCACCTGCACATCTGAACAACTGCTCTTCATCCCATGAATTTCTTGAGAGTGTGATCTAGTTCAGTCATTTAGCAAATGAGTTAATCACTCAGCCATTCCTACTGGTTTTACAAGAGAGGATGACTTAACTGACCTCAGCTATGTACCTAGAGCAACATCTCATTAACAACTTGTTTCTTTGTGAACTGTGTTCCCTTTGCTTCCTTTCCATCCATCACTCCAACACACCGAATTATCTAGGAATTAAAAACTGCTGCTGAACAACCATAAAAAATACATTTGAATAAAATTATTTATTTACCAAAAAAAAAAAAAAATTCTGTGCTTCACTATCTCCCACTTCATCTTGGTTGACTCACCCTGAACTGCAGCTATGGTACCTTGTAATGTGTGGACACAAGGTAGCCTCTAATCCAGGCATGGGATTCCGATAAAATCTGCCCTTGTGTTTTTCTAGTTTCATGTATCTGTATTCCTCTTGAGTAGGTACATATCCATTTACATACTTGAAAACTGTGTTATGTATTTGCTGGATATTTATACAAGAGAAAATGCCCCCATAAGTTATGCAAGCAAATGTGAAAGAGCTCAGCTCAATGTTCAGGTTTAAATAGTTCATGGATACCCTCAACTGAGCTTCAGGTTTTTTCCTTCGATGCTCATAAGTGACTTTCTTCAAGGTGTTAAAATTCTGGGAGGTAATGAGTTGAGTTTCAGTATTAGTTCTTTGCAGTCTGCCTGGCTTAATCTAAAATGCTACTGGAAATTTTTCTTGGCATAATAGACTAATGAATTTGCTTCTCACATCTACCCTATCAAAAATATGAACACTGAAATAAAAGTAATGCTGATTTTTTTTTTTTTTTTTGATGGTGGTGGTGGTATTCAGGACACCTTTCTTGATCTCTGTTTTCCAATAGTTTCATCAGCTGGATATGTGTTATGGCAGAATGTCTTGGCTAAAGTAACCATATACCAAAAAGCTTTAAAGGTTAAAAAAAAAAAAGATAATATTGGATTTCAAGAAAACAAATGTGAAAGGTAATATCTCCCTCTTTATCACATTTCAGTCGCATGGTAAATGAAAGCAGATGTACTCTCATAGTCCAGTCTAAAGATCAGTAAGGTCAGGAGGGTCTTTGGTAGTTTCTGTGAGCTTTTGTTCATAGTTTCTCAATCAGACTGTCTCTATTGGGCTAAGTCTAGGGATGTAGAAAACATTTTGGACTAGAGAATTGTGGCAAATATGTTCTATACCACTGAGTGCAAACAAGCTGTGAAATCGGTGAACTCTCCAACCCTGCAGCTGTGCATCAATTTAAGCAAGTACTCTCAGCATCACTGTGGACTCAACCAGCAATCTCTAAGGCTGTGCAGGTCTGCTGGTTCTCCCAGACTCAGATACCAACATCTCACTCAAATGTTCTGACCGACACTAATAATAAATTGCCTCATGTACGAAAAGCTTATATTGTAATTAGAGTTAGGGTCTGTGGCAGGTGGGGTGTTCCACAAGCTGATCTGATACATTATCTTATCAAACTACACATCTCCTTATAATCATTATGCATTTGATTACCACAAAGTATTATCTTTCCAGTTTCATCTATTTTCTGTATCTAATTAGCCAAGCCAGTGACAAGTCTTTATGGTACTTTCTTTGACTCCTTTATTTTGATCTCCTGGGCAAAGTAGTGTGTTCTGGAGAAACAGTGTGTCTATATGGGCTTCTTTTTGTATTCAAATTCAAGCTTACTTTAACTTATCCTCTCCCTCTCTTTTCAAGCTGTCACCCCTTTTGTTTCATAGAAGGTTCCATTTAGTACATTGAAGAGGTTATAATTTTGGAATGTTAGGTTGGTGAAGACAAGAATAGCAAACTAATCTCAGAAAAGAGCAATAGAGGGATGCAGGTCCAGAGGACTGGACATCCCACATGGTCCTGGGACATAGTGGTACCTGGAGACAGGATTAGAAGACAAATAGTGTGATGAAAGTTTCAGCTGAGAGCAAACATTTCCAGCACTGAAAACCTGAACGACGAGGAGACACTATGCAGTCTGAGCCATGATAGAGATTTTAAGGCATTGCAAAATATAGTTTATGGAAAAAATCTTGACAAAAGATTCATGTGTTGACCAAGACAAATTTGACCTTAGTCTTGCCTCATAGAATAAATTTAGTTTTGATTTTATTGAAAACCTTTCAGTCTATGAGGATTATAGCATTGTTATAATTAGCTATACAGATTGACCACACATGGTTTTCAATAAACTTTTGGTGCTTAACCTGGTTTACTTGATTGCATTTGGTCAGGTATATTGCTTGGAATTGCTTTTGTTATCCCTGTAGTGATAATCTCTCCCAGTGAAAATGTTTGTGAGTAGTGGCATTAGATATCTGACAGTCATTTTCCATCACAACATGTGAAAGTAGAGCTCAAATACATGTTTTTCACACAGCTGATTAACTATAAAGTCTAAGAAATATCTGTTTATTTTGACAGGAATGTTAAATACTCCTCTAAAAGACAGAACGATTCCCAGGGATGACACACATAAAAAAAAATTGTTATACATGCATACGTTAATTTTCTTTTTTTTTATTTCAAAGTTATTTTCATATCATTTGAAAAATGATCTGCAGAAAACCAAGATACAAGTTGATTTTACAGGTATTGCATATGTAAAGAATACAATTTGACAATAGCTTAGAATATGGTAACAGAGGGAAAAGAGCTTTGAAATGTTTGATTTTAAGAGATTAGTAAGAGAAAAGCCAGCTATAATGACTGTAGGAACCTCAGCCCAGTCATATTTATTATAGAAAAATGGATACACAGAAGAGATCTTCTTCATGAAGCTGGACATGAAATTTAACTTCTTGGTGAAGCATGATGGATACATAAAATGTGAATTTGCAAATTAAAATATGCAGTTTTGTTGAATTTCAGATACATGTGTTAGCTTTCAAAATTGTTACCATGAGTTTAAAAAATAATCTTTTTCAAAATGTTCTTAATTTTAAGTCTAAGAATAGCTAACTGAATATTGTCACAAGCTAGAAATGTATAGGAGGATAAGCATGATGAAAATATACGTCCACAGCCCAGATATATATTACACTTCTGAAAGTTAATTCTTTCATAACTGAGTTTCAATCTTTCACTCGACATAACGAGATTGCAGTAATAGTTTTATATTTTTATGATAGGCTTTACATCCCTATCAGCATCCCACAAAGCAAAAGAAGATTTATATTTTTTTCCATCAGGTTGCAGGTGCAGATCACCAGGTTACTTAAAAAATTAGCACCTAGCTGGTTTAATGAGTGTATAAATGCCCAATCTTTCTACTCTGAGAACTCCATGTAGATAATGCACGAGAACAAACTCCTGTCATAAATCTACACATGCCTTTTATGGCCCCAATCTGGTATTGCCTCCAATATTCAGCACACATACTGTAGTTGGCTACAAAAATGCAAGGGAGTTTTAGGCTGGATATCAGGAAAAGGTTCTTCACCCAGCGGGTGGTTGGGCATTGGAAGAGACTCCCCAGGGAATGATCACAGCATCAGCCTGACAGAGCTCAGGAAGCTCAGAGCTCGGGCACATGGTGGGATTCTTGGGACTGTCCTGTGCAGGGCCAGGAGCTGGACTTTGATGATCCTTGTGGGTGCTTCCAGCTCCGGATATTCTGTGATCCAGACAAAGTTACCTTGTGGCCCACATTAAGTGCTACAAACACTAGTTAATATCCATTGGTGATGGGTCACTTAATAAATGTTAAAACATATGCTGAGATTAAGTTTGTGTCTCCCAGGATGATGAAAAACACTTTATAAATATTTTACTTTTCTTAAAGGCTTGCTCCAGGCTACAAAATGTTTAGGTTTGGAGCAAAAGGGTGCTGCTTAGCTTCAATAAATATGAAAGTATTTTTACTTTACCAAATCTTCCTGTAGTTTTCAAAGCTGGAAGAGAAAATATGTAATAAAGTTTACTTTATAATTTGGATGCACTCTCTAGAGACCTATAATACTGGCTTATTGAGAAATATATAGGTTATCCAAGAAGATATTTGTACTTTAAAGTTATTTTCTTGCCAAGATCAGTTTTTAGGGCTCTATAAATTTTAATGTTTAAAGCTCTTACTCCAGATCCTGTTATTAGGAGTAAGTAGCCTATTCTTTCAAGTTTAAGATGCCCGGGTAATAATTTTTATGCAGATTTCGAATTCTTCGTAAAAATATTGATTGAAAGTGATTGAAATTGTGGTTTTAAGTGTTTGATAATGTTAAGATCCATCTCCAAATTTGTTATTTTTGTTTGTTTATTGAAGTTGGACTTGCTGACAGCAAAACAAAGACATGTTAAAAAAGTGAGACAGGTGTCTGTATACCATTTTTAGAGAGTGAGAGAGTTTTGGTTTGGTCTTTCCTCTGCAAATGTGTGTAGTATGGTACTAAAAAATCCTTTAGGAAAATGGCATGTGAAGTATTGTCAGGCAGAGACAATCTTTGCCTAATACCTGCTGTTTAATTGTGTTTTGGCTAGTTTTGTGTAGCTCTCAAAATACAGTTTCTCCCTGTTTGTGCACTTCTCTGTTGCATCCCATCTAGAAGATCACTCAGTGTGCTCATGCCCTAATTTACTGATTGCACAGGCAGGAGGCTTGTAAGGGAGAGGTAGATTCCTCCTAGAGTTTTACTGGCATTCACAGAGCAGGGGCTCTGCAGGTTTTCCCATTCTTTTCATTGACTCTTTATGGTTCAGACTGAGCTGGAGGTCCTGAGAGTGGTCTTGGAAATGGATGTATAATTCAACAAGTATTGGCAGACATGACAGTGAGAATTCTTGAAAAAGCATTTGTCTTTAAATCTCTCAAGTCACATAACTTATGCCAGCATTTATGTAACTCCTAAACTGTTCAGTGTATGAAACAATATTCCACTGTTAAAAGGAAAACCAGTAAATCAGAGATGTCCTGAGGACCATGAGCAATTTCCAATCAAATCTCCTTAGAGATTTCCTTTGAGAAAGCATCAAGATTTCTCTTACATTTTTAATGTTTCTGTGTCACATTTATCCCCAAACTAAAGGAAAATCCTAGCATTACAGTGCTGCCTTGGGCTAAAGATTAATGCCTCATTCAAACCTGGCTCCACGTACATCATCCTGGACAAACCAGTTAGTATCTATTTGTCACCTGTAACTCAACTTCTCATGAAGTTAGAATTGTAAGAGACTTCAAAGAGAACCTGGCTACCAAAGTTTTCAGGAAAATAAACATATAAAAGCATTTGATGGAAAACTCCACAGTTCCACCACTGCATGAAATGATTTGTATCATAGCTCCTTTGTATTTTTAAACAAAACAAAAAAACTCACAGCTCAGCTGAGTGGAAAAATCTCTGCTATGGTCTGTACTCATCCATCATCCCTAAGAACAAATGCCACCCTCACAAATGTTACCACATCTTTTCCTATCCTTCAATCCCTTTGGCAAGGCTGAGGGCATGTGAAAGCACTTGCACAGGGCACTGGCATCAGTTACCTTCCCCCAACCTCATGACCCTAATACAATTCAGATTTTTGTGTTCAGAAGATCATTATTCCTACCTTCTGGGTCACATTATTCATACTTTCACATTCATTTTATTAGGTAGCTATATACATATGTAGTGTTTTGCTTTCTCAGTAATGTCTACATTTCAGCGAGGATTACATTTACCTGTAAAACCCTAAAAGTTTATAAGCTACAGAACAAGATAATTGTCTTTTTTTTTTTTTTGACTATTTCTTCTCTCTCTGCTAAACTTTGTAAATAAGAATTATATTGTTTACCAAGGAACACAATGAAGAAATTTGTGGAGAAAAGTCATCTTGTCAAGAGAACTCTTAGGAAAGAATACGAATAGGCCTTAGCTGCCATTTCTGTTACACATCTCTTATGTCTCTGGGTGAATTCATATGTCCTTTTCCTCTTTGTTCATAACTTATTTTTACATGGAAAATGCTTACCCTAGGGGACATTTGTACATAAATTATGCTGCTTGAGTTCTGGCTTTCTGTAAACACAAAAATTACAACTAGAATTAGTAATTCCACTCCTCAATACACAATACAGATGCATCACACAAGAATGTTGCTTAATAAATTAGCATTAAAGGCAATTATCTCTGGTATTTCTCTGAAGATTTTGGAACACAATGTAATAATAGCTTATCTTCTCCTTTAAATTCAGCATGGCATGCTTAATCTGACAATGTATAGAACAAAAACGAGCAAGTTACATGAAAAAATGACTTGCCCTTCTTCTCAGAGAGACCTTTCTGCCATGTCCTAATTGTATTTGAACATGTCATTATACTAAATGTTAGCTAAAATGTTCTGGAAATTTAGTGCAAGAAAGCTGGGATAGGTTTACTGCCAGCTAACAGGATTAAATTGAAAGCTGGAAACAAATCTCCTCCCTTCTTTCAGTATTTTAGAATAAGTTTCTTATTCAATTAATTTTAGTCTTAATCAAGAAAATATGCATGAAGTTAGAAGAACGCAGGTTGGTGGGGCATATTTTGTAAGAAGTAAGAAATATGTATATGGCTGTCTGTGGTCTGGCAGTTCGAGGAGACTTGGCAGGACTTTTTACTGCTCTGGAAAAGTGTATTTTTTGTATAGACATCTGCTCCATGCCTTTATTCTATCTTATTTTGGAGCTGAGGTACAGACCAGCATGTGGGCAGGGTGGCTGGTGTGCCTGAAGTTGCAGCCTTGCTGCCCTAAGGCTGCATGTGGAGAGGGAAAGATGAGAAGGAGGTTTCCTCATCCCTTTCCTCTAACAAGAGAGGGTGGGAAAAGTGCCCCAGGTTGGTAGGAAGAATATGGTGTTGCGTTATGTTTGGTTTGGGGTTAGTTTTGAGGCTGCTTTATTTTTTTTTTTCTTTCCTTTTTATTTACTTTATCTTACTGTGTTCCTCTCATTAATTCAGACCCTCCTCAGCCCCAAATATGTATGCACTCTACAATGTCCTTTTCTGACCAGAATATTGAGGAAGCATTAGATAACTTGGATGCCTGTTTTCAGGCCAAAATCAGCTGAGGAAAATGTGGCCAGATTGAAGAAAGTTATTTATTCATTAGAAGTCAAGGAAAAGCAACAGGAATAGTTCTTAAACTGAATCATTTAAGGGTAACTTTTGTGTGTTTCCCATGGACCCTTATGCCTATAAATAATTCATGCCCTTGCATGGTTTTGATTTCTTTCTCTGAAAATGCTTTTTTTTTTATGACCGTGTCACATGGTCAGAGTTATCCTTTAATGTCCTTTAATGTATTTTTTCACTTTATCATTTTTCCATTTTGCTGAGGAATACATTAGCCTTTGCTACTTACCCTTGAAACATCTACTTTAGCAGCAGGCTTTGAAGAGAAAATGAATAGTGAAATATTAGTTGCATCATACATTCTTGGGGGAGAAATTTTACCTGAAAGATTGAAAATGTCCAGGAAAAAATACTGTCTCTTCTGGTTTACATGTAATTTCTTAAAATGCCAAATATGTTAACTTTATATATTAAACCCAAAGTTCAGTTAGCGACACATCCCAGATCATTCACAGGTCTGTGGATTCAGGCATGTAAAACTATCCTTCAATAGTCTCCCCCATGTCTGAATTTTGACTTATTTCCCATGCTATGTAAAAGGCATAAAAATGCCTTTGAAATTAATGTGAAGTTTCTACAGAGAAAATTCAAAGTTGGGACCAAACTAAATTTCAAAATATGTATCCAAATCTAACACGTTTAACTTTTTAGGCTACTAAAGTTTTGAAAAACAGATAAAAATCTTTATTCCAGCCATTTTTCTGGGACAAGATTCCTACTGACATTGAAGGATGCCTCAGTGATGACTTTGTCATTAGTCCCTGTAGAAAAGTGGACTATTGAGAGGCATAAAAAGTATTCCCTTTTATGTATGCATACATATTCATTTATTTATTTATTTAAACAGTGCTGCCTTTCCAACCTCAGGGGAGTTTTCCCATATTAATTGCCTCTGTGCTTAGATGCCTCCAATTATTAACCTGCAGGTGTCTCTAATCACTGCATATTCCCATTGGAGTCAGGTTGAGGGCTATTAGCTATGGTGGTTAAATACAACACACATTATGTGGGTTTTGTTTACTGTTTTATCCCTGAAGTTGGCCTCAAAGATGTCAGAAAACAGTCATCAGCAATCACTTCTTTCCACTCCTGCGGAGCCCTGGATCACCTTTTTCTCCTTCCTTTCTTTCTCAGGGAAATATTTGAAGACATCATGTAGGCTAAAGCAAGAAGAGTTTTCCAAACACTATTCCATATTATTGAACTTGGAACGCAGTCTCGCCATTCAACAAACACTTCTGCCTTCCAAAACCATAAAAATCCCACTTGGGAAACCTACATAGTTTTGCTTAAACTGCCGAGCTGGGATATCTGAAAATGTAAGGGAGCAGTGGACTCTGTCTCCATTTGTATGGGGTTATCGTGGCTTACTCAGCAGTAAAATTGTGTCTAATTATGTTGGTACTAGACTGAATCTCTTTTAATTGATTAATTATAATTCACGTGTAGATTAACAGCTTTTAAAGGTCAAAACCTTTCAAATTGCACTGAGTACTTGTTTATCTCTCCCTGTGCTGTGTAAACCTGGTATTCCATTGCAGCCTGAAAGCGACACCATAATTACAGATTTGGAGGCCGAGAAAAATTGATTAGCAACCAAGGCTGGGTAGGAACAAAGGAACTGGGTCTGGTAATTCCTCTGCTCTCCCTCCTGAAAAGCACGAGCCTTGACTGTATTTTAGAGCATGAGATTTTGACAGCCTAAGGTGTTTCAGAAGTGAATGAGCACTGTTTAAATAAAAGGTGGTGTTGACTATGAAGCTGGCACACTGCATACAAATACATATTCTTTCTTTAAATTCTGAATAGCATGAGGTGCTGGTATTACTACTTTTTAAAGAAGATGCATACTGATGCGAAATTAGTTAAACTTTTAATCTAATACTCCATTATACTTTGTTCTTCCTCTCAGGTACTAACACATAACAAATTTTTTTGTGCATGACACCCCAAGCGCCTCAAAATGCTTGAATAAAACATGTTATTTTCACCTGCTGGAAACATCCCCAATATTTTCTGTACTTCACAAGCAGTATGTGATTGTTACCACATTTTTTAAAGCGCTGTGACAGACAAAAATGAAAAAAACACGTAAGTTTTCATTTGTGGTGGAAATAAAAATACATTTTTCACAATCGGAAATATGCCCTTTTTTCTAAAAGAAAGGGAGTACTTATTCTGTCTATTTTTGAGGTTTGATATTGGAAGACAGTGGCTTGGTGTTGCTATCTGTTTGATATATCTCACGATAAAATTAGCATTTTGGATTTTTGAGGGATTATTTTTCTGACCCTTGATATCATATTGAAACAGAGAAAATTTAAAGCTGAAGAACATTATTCTCGTTAAACACAATGAAAAGCCTCTTTGGAACACTATTTCTTGTTTGCTAATTTGCCAGCAGAAACTGAATAATACTCATTCCTGAAATATTCTATTTTGCATAGAAGAAGAAACTAAGGACGCAGTGTAAGTCATTGGATTTTGGGTGTGCAATTAAGAGCACAATGCAATTTCTCAGAGAAAAGAGAAAATAGAGACCAAACTGGCAGTGCAGTTGATTGGAGAAAGCAAAGCTAGAGGGAAGAGCTCTCTCAAGCATATATATATGTGTGTGTATATACGTGCCTCTTTGGTAGTCAAGTAAAATACTTCAGGACAGGACTTGAAGTGTATCAAGATTCATCCCTGCTAAATTGGGTTTATTCCAGACAGGTGTCCTCACCACAACTTAGACTCTACTGCTAAAACCCACTTTTTGATGATATCTTCTCTCCCCTGAATTTGATGTCAATTTTCAAAATTTAAAAAAATGTTAATCTGGAGCAACATTAGTGGGAAGGTGGAACTGAAAGTATAAATACATCTTGTAAGATCAAGGAGTAGGAGAGGCTGGGAAAGAACACAATAGCAGTGGAGTCTATTTTAAGGTATTTAAATTGTTTTTCAGGGCAGGGTATATTGTGAATACTCCTATCACTCAGAAACTGAGAGAAGATAAAGTATTAAAAACAGAGGAAGTGTTCGACATCAAAGTGAATTTTGGTGTGGTTAGTCAATTTAACGGAGTCAGAAGGATGTTACTTGGAAGATATCTGTAAACAGAAGAAAGATATGTATAATAATTAACTATACATGTTTGCATCCATTGTACAGAGAGAGCAAAAGACACATACGAACCACGAGTCACTCACAAGTTTGTACTCCATTTATAGCTGGGTGTTATTAAGATAGTCAGCACAGCATTGTCAGCCCACATTTTTGAGGGGGAAGAGACAGCCAGATAGTCAAATAAAGCATCAAAAACCAACCAAACAAACAAAAACCAAAACTAACCAACCAACAAAAAACAAAAAAGCAACCGAATAACCAAACAAAAACGGGCTGGGGTGCTCTCCCTGCAAGTCCCAGGGCTGGTCCCCAGCACAGTTTCCATCCTGCCTGCAAACACCATAAATTGAGGCATGGTACAAAGTATATGCTGAGGGAAAGGAGACACCATTATTTCTGATAGTCATACTGATTATATAGTAACTAAATCTAATTTTCATTCATCTGACTGTTCTAACAATGAAATCAATTTAAAAGTCACAATTGTCAGCAACTTGGCAGAACAACAGTAAACATCTAAACAAGATTGGCAAGGAGCTTTGAGATATTAAGAAAATGTGCATTTAAACAACATTAATCCTCACTTTCTTTATAAGCTCTTCCCCTTCCAGGCTCCTTGGAATTTAATTTGGCTCTGGCTTAAAGGAGTTATGAATGGAAGTAATTTAAAGATGGATGGATGTTAATTTAAAGATGCCGTCATTTTCTGACAGAGCCGGGTACTGAAGTGTAAGAAAATGCATAAAGAAGATAGTGTGCAATCAGGAAATGCCAGTCAGACAACAATTTGATAAATTGATGGGAAAGAGACATGATGCTTCTAATGGCCTTTAGTCTCTACCAAATACAACATATTTGATGAGCTAATTTCTGCTATGGCACACAAAGCAGATTTCCTAAATTGTGCTACACAATGTGTATGTTTATGCCATAAATGGAGACACATTTTTTTAAATAAGAATAATATCAATATTACCTCCGCTAAGCAGTGATGTAAATTGTTTAATATATAAACATTAGTGTGAATTGGAAAATTAATTAAAAGAACAAGTCACTATAATTATGATAAATAAAGCTTATCTTTATTGCTAGCATGCTTCTCCAGCAATCTGTCTAAATGAGAGGAAATTATATGCCATCAACTTCCCCAAGAGCTAAAGTCTCATTTTAAGGATCAGGTATGCTACACTGAAATTAGAAAAATATCTGCTTAATCGGTATCATGTCTTAAAGAGGGTTAGAGAGAGAGGCTGGCCCTGTTTTGCCACCTGTTCTGCACACACAGAATACAATTCTTGTCCTGTTTAAGTGACTTTTGTGGCTTTTGAGTTTCACTCACTGTGGATAATTTAGTCAGATTTTGATGCCAGGGAAGCTGGTCATTAGAGTCTCATGATAATGCACATGCAACCATTAAATATGCCACGCTTTTCAATTTGGGCTACTGGAATTTGTTCACTGCTGTGGTATTTTCTTACCTTAGCCTTTCCCATCTCCAATATCTTTTTGTATTCATCAGATGCCAGTCACCACTTTGAGAGGAAAAACAAGAAGCCCACAGAATGTCCTTACAACTTTGCTGAGATATTAGAAAATATATCGTCTGTCTGTCCTTTCTTTTCTGGCTGGTATTGTACACTTCTTCTCAGTAATTGGTTTAACTATTTCATTGCCTCTCAACATACTGAGTAATTATTATTGGGCAAAGAAATATTGTGTTGAAAGATACATGCTGTATGTGGTTGAGTTTTTCACCATTGCTTCAACCTAATAATAACAGCTTCTACAGCTTCTGAAAATCATCTTTGGAATTCAAATGAAGAGGAAAACAAAGTAGATCAGAAGATATTTGGGGATACTTGGGGTAAGAAGAGAGGAAGTAGAAATAAGCAGAGCAAATCTCTGGCCCCTTTTCAGTACTGTCCAAATCTGATGCAGTCATGGACAACTTCTCCTCTTCCTCTTCCTCCTCCTCCTCCTGAACCTGGCACTGAGCCGGTCTGGAGGTTCTTGGTCAGGATCTCAAACTGCAGTGGTGTTCTGGCATCATGGCACATAACTGCTGCCAGAGGAACTAGGAATGTATGCAAATGAGGCTCAGATCATTACTTTTTATGTCATCTCAGTTGGATAATCATGTAGAAAAATTATGTGTTGAGTTCTATAGAACTTGTGCTTGCAGTTATCTTTGCATACCAGAGCAGTTGCATCAGCAGGATGCAGCTGAATTTTCAAAATGACACCAAGCTTCCTATAGTTTGTAAATCACCATCTGGATGAGCCCCTAGAAAAATGGCTTTATCTCATGTTGCTGGAAAATCTTGGCTCTGAGTTTTGATCAGGGCAATAAAGAGAGGAGGATGTGGATTTATTAGTTACTTGTCTAGTCTGGATGTTCACACATGTACATGTGGCATGTCAAAAATCCTGCCATTCATGATTTTTGAAACTCTTCAAGCTCATATTTTCCCATATTCAACTTTTTACAATACTCAAGAAAAAGTCGCTTTAATTGGAAGATATATTCCCAACCAGCTTTAATGAGAAAAATGTGAATTTTCTCCTAAAACCACTTGCAGACCATACACTATAAAATTAATTGTATACATTTTATTTCTTGCTTCATTTCACTATACAAATGAGATACTGAACATACATAAAATTCTTGTGTTAGTGCCTGCAAAACTTTATTTGACAGAAATTGCACTGCAGGTTGAAAAACACTGTCTCTTTCTTAGTCTTCTTCGCAGCAGTACTGAAGTTGGTCAGCCAAGACTTGCAAATTACCCGTGTAAAACCCACTATGCCTAAATTGATAATGTGCCACAGTGTTAAAGATTTTTGTATCTGGGAGAATTCTTAGCACCTACTGTTTTTATTCTGACTTCTGCTAATTGCAGTGTTCCCACCAAAACAAATACAAGACATACCAACATTCTTTATTAAAAAAAAAAAACACCAAAAACCGAAAAAGCTATAAATTCATTGTAATTAATAAGCAGAGATTTTGTACAGGATGCTTACTGTATTCAAACTATTAATTCACTCTTCCCTTTGAAGTTTTATGTGATTTTTTTTTTAAGTTAGGGAGGAGAGTTTAAAAGAAAAAAAAAAGAGCAGATTATTTTTCCTGCAAAAATTAATAAACCTCTCTAAGATTTGGGTCATTTCCTTTTGAATTCACTTAATAGGTAAGATATGCTTGGCTTAATTGATTCTTGCAATGAATTCCCAGTAAAGCCTTTAGGAACAAATTTTGTTTACCACCAAATTCTATACATGAGTGTTGTGATTCTGTTACGTTAATTAAATAAGAACCAAAGGCCGAATTTCCACCTGAACTAATAAAGAATCAGCTTCTCACCAGATTTTTTCCACTGGGGAGCCAATCCTTTAAAGGGGAGGCGAAATCTGAGGTCCTCATAAAATTTGCGGTCATTTAAAAGTCTTGCATGTGCCAAGTTAAAGGTGTTAGCCCTAGTGTCTTGGTGAAATTCCAGATTAAATATTTATGTTCTGTGTGCCTGAGATCTCTGTCTAATTTCATTTAAATATTATTCCTTTCCCTAATGGCACCTATCCAGTTTGGTTGCTGTATCTCACTAGTGCTTTGATGCTTTGTGATGGTAGTCTGAACTATTGTGAATGCACAGAATATGCAAGTAAGTGTATTTAAAGGAATTAAGGTATTTCTGTTTCCTTTGGCAAATTTTTTTGCATCCAGTTAAACTGTTACATAAAGGAACAAAGAGGATTACAAAAGCAGATAAGATCTGTTATTATTTGTGATTGCTGGGGTTGTTCAGCCTGGAGAAGAGGTTTTGGGGAGACCTCATTACAGCCTTCCAGTACCTTAAGGGGGATTATAAAAAGGAGGGAGAGGGACTTTTTATACAAGCAAATAGTGACAGGATAAGGAGCAATGGTTTTAAACTGAAAGAGAGTAGGTTTAGACTAGATGTTAGGAAAAAAATTCTTTACTGTGAGGGTGGTGAGGCACTGGCACAGGTTGCACGGAGAAGCTGTGGTTGCCCCATCCCTGGCAATGTTCAAAGCCAGGTTGGATGGGGCCCTGAGCCACCTGGACTAGTGAAACATGTCCCTGCCCATGGCAGGGTGGTTGGAACCAAACGATCTCTAAGGTCCCTTTCAACCCAAACCATTCTATGATTATATTTCAAGGAGAAGCAGCTACCTGTGTGGGCTCCCTGGAAATTCCACCAGCAGCATGGATATTACAGCACGACAGAACTGCTCATTAAGATTTCTTGGGAGAAAAATCTAAGATTCAGGATACATCCACGTTAGCTGACAGGAATTAACATCTTTATGAAATATGGGATTTTTGTCACGTCCCGCCAGAGAAGCCAGGAGAGCGCCCAGGTTTTGCCAAGCACAGGGACCCTACGGTTTGGGAGGCACAGGAGAGAATGCAGCGTGTTGTGTTCCCAGTCATGTGGGGGGTTTGTCACATTCCCTCAGAGACCAGTGGTCTGTTTAAGCTCCAGTGGATGCACATTTCCACCATTCCTATGTTTGTACACTTCTGGATCAAAGGCTGGAGCCTGCAGCTGCACTGCAGGCTGTGAGCATCCAGGGCTGGGAGAGAGCGGGTTCATGTGCTCATCCCAGCTCCAGCAGCTGTTCTTGGCAATACCATGGCGTGGGTTACTTAGGTGCCTACCCTTAGGTTTACCACCTTTAAAATAAGTATAATAAATATAATAATAATTTTAATTTTTTTTCCATCTCATTTCTAACTTGGAAATTGCTCAAATACGGAACTCTAGTATGAAAACCAATATGTGCAAGTCTTCCCATGTCCAGGAATAATGATTTCCAGTTGTGGCTGCAGTTGGGACCTTCTAAGTAATCAACCTAAAATATATATCTGTATTAAGGAATTAGAGAATTAAGAATCATTCCTCTAAGCTCACCAGTGGACATTCTGAGTTGCTTTATCTTTTCAAAGCACATACCCAAACAGCCTGGATCGTTCCCTCCCGGCCTTATGTGGAGAAATGCTTTCCTTGGTCCCAAACACGCCAGACAGTGAACATAAATGAACTTCCAAAGTAGAGATATATGGGCGGGTGATCAGAACAAAGAAGAATGAAGGCAATTTATATATTTTTTTTCTCCAAGCTCATAACAATTCTCATCTTGCCCATTTTATCAACAGGTCGCATAGAAGCAGTCAGTAAAAAGCTGTTATAACTGGTTATCTCCTTAGATTTTTGTTGTGCTGAAGAAAATCTGCTAAAATGCTGACAAGGAAATATATGTATTAACTTTAGATTTATACCAGTTTAACAATGAGGAAAATTTTAATTCTTCTCACACAATTCAGTCATCTGAGTAGGAAGGTAAATAGTACATATAGACGTGCACTTTATAAAAATAATATTGGTGTTTTCATAATAAGATACTCACTAGGAGGAATGTTTCCCTTCTATGTGGTGACATAGTGCTGGTGCATTGTGGCTCAATCCAAAACAGAGCACAATGACACAGAGAAAAATAATACTTGCTAAACTGAAAAACCAGTTGCTAATTGTACAGTAATTGCCTGGAATATGGATTTTTATTATTTTGAATTATTTTTAGTAGTAAAAATATATATGAGCCTGGAAAATAACCTCAATAAATTAATCATTTTGAATGTGAGGAGACTTCAAAAAGGGTTTAGATGAAAATGTGCAAAAATACAATTCATTCCTGAATACAATTTTAAAAAATTGCAATTCTGTATTTTTCTGTATTTAATATGTCATTTTTTCAAACCATCCAGCATAGAAGCAGGGTCTCTGGAATATTCATAGATTATTGTTTATACTGTCTTACAAATATAGACATGAGAGTAGGAAAGACAAAGACCTCAGTGCTTTCTATCCCCTTTTGAATTTCTGAGCATGCTGATGTGGCTTGTCTGCAGCACAGAGCAATGTGTTCTCAGTGGCCTAGAAACAGCCCAAGATCAGGGACTGAAGGGAAGGAGTGATGTAGGATCTAAAAATAAAAAGCACCAAAAATGAAAAAAAAAAAAAAAAAGAGAAAGATCCCCTTTCAGAATAAACAGGAGGGGTTTTTTGCAGTCAATTAAAAGTTTGTTTTGAAATTTTCATAATTGCTTTCTCTCCACTGACAATTACATGCAATGTTTGTAAGGTATGCAGCTGAAATGTGATGCAGGCCCTACCACACTTTAAGTAGCAAAGGATTCTTTGGGAGAGCGTTACAGCATGTAATTTGTGGAGTTGTGCCAGGAAATGTGCTGTGGAAACTTTAAAACGGTGCCTTTTGCCTTCATGTGTGATTTCCGCTGCCTAGAAGAACACAACTCGTAGTAATTCTAAAAAGGGCAACAGGGATAATTGGGTTCCTGCTGCTACACGTGTTTATCAGTGAGCTACTGCCAGATGTAGGACATATGCTACAAATGGCCTTCCTATCCCCAAAAGAAAAAGACCCCACCCAAACCAAACCCCCTCAAGCTTTCCCCCACCTCCATGCAGACATAGAGCACCGGGAGGAAAGCCAGGAAGGTTTTTTTAGCTTTGATACCCATACCTCTTAAATTAATGCTTTTATTCAACTGATGGTTACAGATGGGGGATTGTTTTAATTTTGAACACGGAATAAAAAGCCAAGGCTTTTCAAGAGAAATGTAGAGACTGTGTGCGGTTTTAGATGTGTGCATAAAAGTTTACACAGCTCATGCTTTGTATGTGGCTGGTGAAGACTGGATTACGGCTCAAATTTCAGTATTGGATATTTTTTACGTTGGGAGGTGTTGTTTGACTGGGTGCTTTTGCTCAACATGTGAAAATCAAAGCTTGGTTTTGACTTTGCTCGAAATGAAAACAGTTGCAAAAAGAACCATAGAATCATGTTTAATTCAGATTGTTTTGAGTAAAGAATTTCACTGGACTCAAAGGAGAAAGAAAAGGCTCTTTTGTTTGTTTGTTTTTTTTTTTTAACAGTATTTAATGAAACTTTAAAATAAATTCATGTTTTAAATTATTAAAAACTAGTGAAATGCTTTAATTTCTTAAAAAAAATACATTTAGAAACTACTGTGTTTTAAGAAACTCACTGAGCTGGAACACAGAATCTCTGTCTACCAATCCAGCAACTCTACCAAAGTTATTTAATCTCACCATGTGCCTTTCTTCTTCATCTGCAGAAGCAAAAATCCTGTTGTGCTGTGAAATTAGTGAAGTAGTCCAGTATTATTACAAGACTTTCACAACAGATACAAAACACACAATGGGAAACAGGAAATTCTCAGACTCATATATGTGGAATAGCATGAGCCCCACTAGGTTTTCTGCCTGTTAACAGACTGTAGACAGTACTCAACCATTACCTGAAGAACAGAGTGGATAATATTAATTTGTTTAGTACAGGTCTCTGAACAGCCTCAGGGATGAGCTAAACTTTTTTGTGGCAAGCAAAAATTATATTCCAGGCATGGAAATGCTTGCATTCTGTGGAGTGAGGACTGACATATAGGTAAAAACTGAGGCAAAAGTAGTCAGTGGTGATTAACAGGTAAAGAATAAGTGGTTTGAAAAAAGATATGAACCACTAGAAAGAAATGTAAGTTAGAAGGCAACGCTGTAAAAAAATGGAGCTGTTGGAGGTCAGGAGATAGTGGGAGATAGACACTTCATTGCTCCAGGGCAATGGGATAATGCAACAAGAAATGTTGCTTCATTTTTTGTTTTATTATCATTTGCCTCTAGATGATATTCTGGATAGATGGTTTGTGATTCAAGTGCATTGAGATATTATTTTTATTAACACAAATGCGAGATGAAATAATGTTTTGAAAATGTCAAGCCATTTTTAAATGGCATGTACTGTATGGACACAATTTATCTCTCAAAATGCATGAAATTTGTAAATACAGATCTGATTCATACATATGCATTGAGAGGGCAGCAGGCCCTGCTGGAAAGTTTGCACCCATCTTTCCTATAGGCCCTCTTTAAATGCTGAAAGGCTGCAATAAGTCACCCCAGAGCCTTCTATTCTCGTATCTTTTTGTCCAGTGCAGTATCCGAACAATAAGGGATTTATTTTCAGTCTAAATTTTATATTTTAGAACACTGTTTAAAGCTAGGTAAAGAATTTGTTGTGTAAGCAAAGAATAGCACAGCTCTGAGATCAATGTCACCTCCAGCAGCAGAAATGTTTTATCAATTGAAACTGAAGGGACGGGAGGTTGAAAACCCAAAAAGCAATGTTTCCCCATAAAAGCCTGTTTTGTTGATGATTGCATACCCATTCTTTTTAATGTTAGAAAGAGCCTTGGAAAAACTATTTTTAAAGCTCTGAAGTCATAGAATTGATTTGACTACAAAAGAAAAATAATTTTAGCATCGGGAATGTTCACCTTCACTTTTCCTTTTGCCAAGATGAATGACTGGAGCTATATGGAAACCTTGTCAACAGCTTGAACTGTGTCCAGAAGCAACTAGGAAGTGAGTGCTGTTCCTGGAAAAATTGTATCCTGCAGGTAGCACCACTCAACAAACAGAAAAAGTGCACCTGGCACAAAGTAATGGCTTCTTTTCTTTTGGGCAAATGAAGTGCCCTGCTGAATATCCTGGATTTGTGTTGGTAATTCAGCACATGGGTTCTGGCAGTTGGCTTGAAATTAAGAGGAGTGAGGGATGTATATGCTTGAGAAAAGCCATCCTACGTCTTCAAAACCGTAGTGTTAAAATAGAATAGCAGAGGTATGTTACAAATTTTTAATTACTTCAGACAAAATTATTGGCCATAATTTGTCATTACTGTGCATTGGTAGCAGACTTTGTGTTGTGCTCAAGATTCCTCCTCTTCATACTTTGTGTTTTGTTGCTGTGTTGCCAGCATTGCTCACATTGAGATTATGATGTCATAGTTATTGGGTGTTTCTCTGGTCCCCCTTTCTGCAATACGTATTCCTTTACAGACAGGACTCATTAGCTGAGTAAGACAACAAAAGCTGAGGCACAGCAGTGGAGACCTGGATACCAAGTGCATCTAAACTGGAAACTAAATTTAAACCTTGGACTTTTGGTCTGTTATTTGGAGCCCATTGAGGCCAATGACGCCATTCTCATTGCTCCCCCAGGAAGATTAGATAAGACTCCCTCAAAAGAAAAGCAAACTCATGCCATGGGTCTGCTAAAGATAAGGCAAAATGCTCCATGGGTAGCTACAAGTTCCCTTTTGGTCTATACAAAATCTTTAGTAGTGAGTATATAAGTTGTTAGCAGTGACAAAATTCTTTAAAGAAGTAGCATGCCACCTTGAACAAACACCCCAGAGTTTTAAGAGGCTTAGAAAAAGAGCTGATTAGGTCACGAAAATTACCACAAATATAAAGATTTGGTTTTTTCACACCCAGTGATGGATGGTGTGTGTCGCCACACACTACTTACAAAGCCTCTCTACTGGCTGGCATTAGAACTTGCAAATATTGCTTCTCATCACCATATATAGTGCAACATGAATATTGTGCTATTTGTTATCTGTGCAGAACCAGTGACCACCTCAACACAATGACCTTTTTGGATGAAAAAAAGTGATATTTCTTGTGAGTTAAGTAAAATTTTTTTAGCCAAGTGTAAGTAGAAAATTCTGTTTGAAGTGACTTGTATGTTGACAACAAGATATACAATTTAATGCCAAGAAATACTGTGCAGATTTCTTCTTGGAACGTGTCATAATTTCCATATCCATGCTTTCAGTCTTAAAATAAATGACTAGTAAGTACATCTACTATTCTACATCTGAGTTAATTCTAGAGGAATTATTTGATTTTGATCCCTTATGCTCTATTGATGACCCCTTTTCAACTGCCCAGAAAGGACCCTGCCACCTAAAATGCAAGATAGTTGCTGGAATCCATTTTAGTTACCTCCTCTTGCTCCCTCTGAGCAGAAATTGCCAGATGAGCACTCTAATGAATTCTTATGTGTTTTGTAGTGTGAACTGCCATCAATTAGGAACTAGGCTGGGACCATCAAACTCATTTTAATTAGAACCTCTGATTGGATTTATGCCAAGATCCCAAAGGTAAAAAATTAGAACAGAAATTCACCATCTTTTCCAAGTCAAAATTTGAATTCTAGTCAGCTCTCCTTCCTCAGTTTTGCATTTGCTTTCTTGGTGTGAGTATGTGCTTGTGTATGAAGTTAAACTTTATTTTCTTTGGCAGGTAGTGGAGATGTTCCTACACAGACTGAGCTCAGAGCATCCCATTATTCCATCCCTGTCATACACCATTCCATTTATACTGGCAGGCAGAAAAGCAATTTTATCTCTCATACTTTCTTTCTATATATTTAATTTCTAATGAGTTTCAGGGATGTTCCATTCCCAAGGCACATTATCTTCCATTATAACCACAATACACTATCATATTTAAAATAATAATAGAGAATAATAATAATAGCTAATGTGTAATCATCAGGCTTATTCTGTCTTGAATCTGTTGTTACAGTCTGACAATGGTATCCTGGTAATAGGAAGATCTAGGATGTTTCAGCTTGGAAAGATAATTTCTTATTATGTTTTTTTTTTATTATTATTATTATTATTATTTTAACCTTCACAATCTGTGATTTGAAATTCATGCTTAGAATTCAGTTAGCCATAACCAGTTATCTGAAATGCAAAATGGTTTCCCTTACAGCTGGAAAAATACATAAATGTGCTTTTCCTGATGCTGGAAATGTCTGTGCACTGCATGCATTTGTATGTATAGATAATTCCACACACAGTGTTCTCCAGAATAGCCTTCATACTGCATAGATTTGAGAGCAGTGAACCTTACAAACAGAATGATAGCTGAAGGATAGTTTTGGAGTTCATACACACAAAAAAATCTATAGGATCCTATGTAAATAGCTGGAGGCTGGAGGAATTAGACAGAGAAAAATTATGTCTGCCCAGGGAATAGACAGTTCAGACCACGTTGTTGACCCATTAAGTCACCTATGACAGTACTGAGACAGAAGCCAGGGGACTTTAGTTCAATCCTCAATTAGGTCATCCAATCAAAATGTGTTTAGGAACATAACTAACCAGACGAGTTGCAGGATGTCTCAACTCCTGCCCTTTCTGTGTCCCACAACTAAATTTCAGTCAACTACATCAAGAATAAAATAAAGATGAGACCATTGCTACACCAACAGCTTGTGATTGCACTAGCACATCACCTATGTATAACTAAATGTATGCTCATATTCACATCATTTTTCAGGACCCTTTGTTGAGATTTAGGCTTATTTACAACCCAATGAATATGAAGAGTTATTGAAACAGTGTTATACACATGATCCTTTTCTCCATGGCTTAACATTTTGTTTTGATTTTTAAGCCAGAATCCAATTTTAAAAGTATTTTAGGGAAGTGCTTCCAAAGATAGATGTCATGACCTGGGCAAGCCAAATCGCAAAAACCAAGAATTAATAGTTCCCAATGGCATTTCAAGGAGATTTGGGGGGTTTGGTGATACTAAAAACATTTCAGGATAACTAACCATCGTTATACAGTTCAGATGCACTTTTAAAATCTTAAGTCAATTCTGTCTTGTGATAAACACGATATTTGAACCAGTAATTTTTTGTACATTGCATACAAATTCTGATAACCTAGTAGGTGCAAGTTCTTAGAAAAGCAAACCATTTTAAAGGTTCAAAATGTCCAGTGCTAGAATGAAGAAGGGAAAGCTTGAATTTCAGAATTTTCTTTTGAGGTTATGTTTAGAAGTAAGGTAAAAAATGAGCCGCCTTGTTTCCTGAAGTGTTTCCAGTTATCGCCATCATAATCCCTATGGATATTATGAGTACCTTTTCTAGGGAAGGATGCCTTGGAACCTTTGTGTATGACCCTTACCTTGAAGTACGTTGTGATAGCTGCTTAGGAAAACCACTTCACCTGCAGTTTCTGCAATTTAAAATAATGCTTATTCTTTAATTTCCTTGTGGCTTTTTTATATTATAATCGTAATTTTTGATCATCAGGTGAAACCAAATAACTCAAATGAGCATTGAGTCTTTGCAGATCCAAAAGTTAATAACTTCCTTTACTAAACTAACTCCTTATTCTTCCTGAATAAAATATTCTGTGCCCAGCCTGTTTTTTTTTCTTTTAATTAGATGTGTGATCATAGCAGGTCTTGATTATAGTAAAAAAGGTAAAGCTCTCATGAGACCAGCCCATGTCGAGTCACAAGCATATGGTAGGAGGTGGAAATAAGACTGTAGACCAGGGGGGCTGTGGTTCTCACTCAGCATTAGACATCCCTTACATACCAAATTTGCAGGGGGAGGACCACTAACTGGAAGCCTCATCATCCAACTTCCATCTATACTGGTTCTTTTAGACAAAATTTTAGAGCAATGCAGGGAAAAAGACTTTGAGGCAAAGCAACTCTTCTCTGGAGAGCATATCCTCTCACTGCTGCAGCCTCTATTCAGCGGAAGCATTTTTCTCCACTCCAGCTTGTGAATCTTTAACTGAGTCAAGGAAATAATGTGATGTTCAGCAGACTCCAGTCAACTAAGATTACATTCTTTGTGCCATGAGAATAAGGGAAAAAAACACATTTGTTGAGACCAAAGGGTGCACAGAGGCAGCCCCGGAGTAATTCAAACATAAACAGGAAAGAAACTTGATAGAAAAGCCTGGCACTGGTCCATGTCAAGGCTAATTACTGCCACTTTGTTCATGCAAAGTTCTGAATTAATAAGGTAGAAGAAAAAGCGAATAGAGAGTGTGCACTTCTCTTCAAGGGCACAGCTTCATCTTTACAATCCTTTACTTGCTCTTGAATTTAGAAGCTATAAGAGCTGTTTCACAAAAAATGTGTTGGTTGAAACACACTGTCAGAAAAAAAAGCAATTCTGATTTTGTTGACATTAGAATAAAACTGTTGTTAGGTAGGATTTAACAGTTATTGTGGCCTCATATTTCATTAGTCAGAAACAGTGGCAGATTTGTTTTACGGTAGGTCAATTTATCTGTCTAGCATTATGCAACTAAGCAGTCAATTTATTTTCTCCTACAAATATCAGCAACTTTAAAGTGCATTTTCTTTGTTTAACATTAAAACATGGTGAATTCAGTAATTATTTAAGTAAAATGGCAGCTGTAGGATTTAAATGGATAAGGCAAAATACGTTCTATTTTCTAAAGATAAACATGGATATAAAACAATCTTCAGAAGTTTTGGCATGGCCCTGAAAATCCTCTTGCAAAGGAAAAGTCCCTAGCCTGGGAAACAGTCCTGGAGGCAGTGGAATACCCACTTGGGTGATGAATTCTAAGAGGGAAGAGATGATTTTTTTCGAATGGAAGGTTTTTCTAGAAGTGCAAGTCCATCATTTCCATTTGATGTCTTAGGAGACATTACCACTGAAGTGAAAAACAATGAAGCTGGTTGAGCAAATGGCCAAGCTCTGAGATTTTCATGAAATGGAGAAAAATTCATGTTCTATACCAAACAGCTTTCTCGTGATTTGAGTCCAAAATAAGCTGTTTCTAATAAGTCTATTCCTGTAACACACTAAAAAAGAGATGTGTGTGTGTGCACATAGACATTAACTCTGAAAAGAAAGAAACAGTCCTGAGAGCTGACAGAGCATTGATAACCATTATCTGCTTAATTTTTCCTTGAACTTAAGGCCAAACAAGTAAGGGTTCATGTTTTCCACACACTCCTTTGATGTTCCATTGACTGTTTTTGTTAAAGTGAAATGTTTGAAACCAGGAAGATGCAATAACTTTGCATAACATGTGTGATATCCCTTTCTGCTGTTTGTAGGCAAAAACATGCATTATTTACTAATGGCTTGAGATAGCCATAAGATGATTTTATGTGTGCAGCCTCACACACCCTACATATCTGGTCAGTGCCAAGCATGCAGTGTTCTCAGAGTTCACTGTAGCCTGGATTTGCAGCTAAAGTGACATCATTCAAGCCATTTTAGCACATTTTATGGAGGCAATATGAATACCATATTTTAAATTTGCCCAGGCCTTCTTGCCATTTTTATGTCAAAAGCTGGAAAGTACTTGAAATTAGATCCTTTAGTTTCAGTCCTGCTTACTCTTCTGCATGCATGGAAAATGTGGTTACTCCACAAACTGTACTTTTTAGTGTGTGCACAAGTTTGTGTTCTCAAGGCCAAGAGCATTTGAGACTTCCAGGCAGATTAAGAGCAATCCTAACAGCATAAATGCAGGACACAGTATGAAGGCAAAGACAAATCTACTGTTTCGCTGAAGGCCATTAAAAACTGTGATTTTTGGCAAACCTATCCATTACTGTGTTAAACTATAACAGAGATATGTTCAGAGGGGAAACAGTATCCCCTTTGTTGAGCAAGAAAAAAAAAAATCCTGTTTCCAAGCTGCCCTTATAAATTCTTACTGAACCCTTTCAAGTAGCTTGCCAAAACATTAGGCAGTTTTAGGAGAACACTGGGGTGCAGATTAATTCTTAATAAATTGATTGATATCCCTACAAGTAAGCAAGCAAGCTGTGTGCTCAAATGCCATTTAGGCCCTGTGCATCTGACAGCTTCTTGTATAAATTATGGTTTCGTTCTTTGAAAGACCAGTGTGTCATCTGTATGAAAAGTCTTCAAGTGCTTACAGTTGTTTCACATTATAGCTTATTGTATTACATTTCTGGTATATTCTTTCTATAAGTAATCATTTGGGAGCCAAAGAAATAGGAGCCCTTCAGAGTGCAACGACAACGACTTTTCCATGTTTCCGTTCTGCACTGCGCTAGTGGGGGAGCAACTGGAAGGAACTGATGGAAGCTTCCCAGGCATCCAGGTTTCTTAAAATTTTATTCGATTTTCAGTAGGTTTTGATTTTCATTTCAGAAAGAGATCTTGGGGAGACTGGTGACTCCTGGCAGACAGTGAATATTCACCTATCAGCCATCATTAACTCCCAGAAACCTAAAGCTCAGTTTCACTTGGTCTGGTTGGGTCTGGGGGGTGATGGTGATTGAATTCCCAAAAGTGTCTGAAAATTGTCAGACAGAATAAGAAAAATTAAAAAAAAAAAAACAACAACTATGAAAAACAACTTCAGGGGTAGAATTACTCTACAGATAAAAATGGATTATACACATTTCCAGAGGAAAAGTTTGAAGAATCTATATGTAAATTTCAATAGCAATAATTTAATTCCTTTGAAAGTCGTCCATGTATGTATCACAGATATTTGATTAGGAACTCTAAGAAAAAGGATATTTCCTTTGTTTCAACCATGCTATTCTTAGGAATAAGGGTATTTTTTTACAGCAAATATGACATGAGAAGTCACTGAATTTTGACTGGACAGGAGGTTGGTTTTTATAATCAATGTGATCTCTTTCCATTTGTCAGCCTATAATTTTTCACACACATGAAACAGATAAATGATCAAAGGAAAGCCTAAACTGAATCTATGCATATACACAATTAAAAATATAGTTAATTTAAAAGAAAATGTCCTGTAGGCACCATTAGAAACCATATTCAAAACAGTATTTTCTTAAAAAATGAAACTACCATACATTAAAAATGAGAACAATGATTACATTAAACATTTGTGGGGGAGGGAGGGCACTAACCATAGCTGGACACCAAGTGTCCACCAAAACTGTCCCCTTCTCAGCTGGACACAGGAGAGAAAATACAATGAAAGGCTTGTGGATGAAGATAAGGAGAGGAAGAGATCACTCACCTGTTACTGTCATGGGTAGAACAGAGTTTACTTGGGGCAAAATGATTCTAGTATATTACTAATCAAATCACAGTAGGATAATGAGAAATAAAAAACCGTATCTTTAAACCTTTCACCCACACCTCCTGTCCTTCCAGGCTCGACTTCACTCCCAGTTTTCACCATGTATTGTCTCTGCTGCTCCTTCCTCCTGTAGCTCCTGCTCCCCCCTTCCAAAACCTTGTCATGAAAACCCAATAAACATTTTATTTTTTTTTTACCATGTCTTTATAGAATACAGTTTCTATTCTTTAATTTTCTGTGAGTTAACTATTTCCATGTTTATTTTTCACTCTTTCACATTACTTTTTGGAGACACTGGATACTCTTGCAATTTCCAGTTTCCAAGGAAATGCCAGTTGTGTAGGTTAACAGGTTGAAAATGAAGTTCCTGGAAGACATTTCCCAGATATTTGGGATGAGAGAATGTAAATTGTCCTACACTGGTTAAATGTATACATTTGAGATTCAGTTATACACACCCAGGGTTGCTTCATTTAACCTTCTCTGCTAATTTTGCTTCTAAGCCAAATCTCAAACCTGATCTCTGTAATAAAGAAATAGTGGTCTGTCCAGGGAAGCCAGGGATTAGCACCCACATTTGTGTGACTGAATTCACACCTGAGTTTTATTTTGCGGATTACCTGTCGGTAACATTATTCCAGGGGCTGGAATAATGGCAAGGGCAAAGCCAAAGCATTACACCTGTGTGTATTGCAGCAAGTTTCTGAAAACTGAGACTGTAGATGGTGCCTTAATGTGCTCTAGCATCTAAAACAGACCCTTTATTTCTTTGGAGAGAAGTGAGCTTCTGAAAAGCCTGCTGCTAGAATATTGAAAATAACTGACATGACTGGGAAAGAAGGACTGTTACTGAACAGAAAGTTGTTAAGCATTTTCTTTATTAAAAGAAATCTTGCAAAATATCTTAAAAAAAAAGGTTTTGTAGAAAATGCATTAATGCTCTTATGTACTAACACTTCACTGGATATTTGAATGATTTCTTATGAATCTATCCTGTTAGACCTCCTAACTTTGCTCTCAGATATTGAGATTGAGATTGATATTGAGCAAAATTATCCTTTTTGCTCTCTAAATACCTCTTATTATTGCATGTGTAGGCTTCCTCTGTGTTCTTTAGTTTTTTAACCTTTCTGCAGATGAAAATCTAAAAATCTATTGTGGCACCCAAGTAATCATACCTCACATATTCACATCCAGGGTTCATGTACAGTGCAAAAACTCTGTGCTAACATCTAAATCAAAACTATAAGGGCTGTTGTTTTCTAGCCTGTTAAATGTACCTCTCTGTTGAAATATATCTTTTCTATATAGAGAATCCAAATAGTTTATATATGAACAATTTTTTTTCCATTTTCTTAATAGGACCCTATAATAAGGATGGGATACCGTAGGGGCTATTTTATTGGCTTGTTAGAATGCAGTACATTGATCCCAACTGCTAAATCATTTTTATGGCACATTAACAGTATCATGACATCAGGAAACATATCTTTCAGCTTGAGGGACCTCTTTCCAAACCAAATGCATCCCACATGAACACTGAAAACAAATCATAGCAGTCTGCTCTACAGTGGACTAATGGAGGCCATTTTCAGTCTTAAAGTGTTTGCTCAAATCAGTCTTTGCTCACACCTGGGATGACATTTAAAGATTTAGAAATACCTGAGGTTTTATTTAAGCTTTTCGTTACTCCCTTAGCTTAAAAATTTATTTGTTTGGATTTTTTTTTTCTTTTGGTGGAATGCATTTGGTTATTTAATCATATATTGATGACAAGTACACCAATTCTGGAGTAAATTTGCCACCACTTCTTGGTATCTGATATGACTGTGAAGAATAGGAAGATGGAGAAAGCAGTGGATGGTTTGGCTTTCCTGTATTTCAAAATATGTGTGTCACTCTCTTAATCAGATCATTGGTATGGGGAAAAAAGTATTGTACTAACTATATTTTGACTGTATCACAGATACTTATCATTTCTCAAGCAGGAAAATCAGCATCTGATTCTGATGTTAGATTTGCAGGATGCTTCATTTCATATTAGGAAACGTTTTCTACTCAGCATTTATACCCAGACCTACCTCTCAAAGAACAAGCCTTTTTCTGTTTATCTTTCTTTTTTCTTTATTCATATAATTTCTTCTACTGTTTGTTAATAGTGACAGCTGCCCTCTATTTCAGAAATCAAAACAGTAACTACTGAAACAGCAAACATTTGCAGCCCTCATTATTGCCTGCAGCCTTCCCTTGATATGCAGTCTCTGTCTCCAAATTAACAAATTAATATGAAATTGGCTGGGATGGGAAAGGCTGAAGAAAATAATCTGAATACAGTTTTAATGTATTCTCTCATGCTCTATTAAATCAGACCTGATATCACCTTTGTAAAAGCAAAATGAATCCTAAGAAATCTGAGCCGGGGAATCTAATCCAAATTTCTTTTCTAAGAAGAACATCAGGCATCTGCTCAGAAAGAACATGGTGCCAGCAAATTCCCAAATTTATCTCCCATTTCAGATAGAGCTTGTCATTAAGAACTTAACCCCTCCTTTATCTAAGAGAAATACTTGGGCAAGTTCTGTAGTTGTTATTAACTATCAAAGTTTGTATGAACTAATTCCATTAAGTAAAGCATGAGAATATTCCACTTTTAATTTACTGTTTTTCTAGGGAGAAAAAGTTCTCCTTCACTCTTCAAATAACTTCATTGTTAGCAGCATGGATGCTAATTTCTTAGCTGTTTCTTATTCTCTAGGGATAACCTGGCATCTGTGTGAAAGAAAGTGAAATGATTGTGTTTCCAACTTGTTTTCCCAGACTCATGGATCTCTTAGACATGTAATGACCATCCTATTGAATGAGAGGCTCAAAGACTTAACTTTTCAAAGATGATTATTACATGATAAAGTGGGTGAAAATAGTCTGATCCTTAGGCAATAATTCATAGGTATAATTATTTTTGTTTCTTTCTTTCCTTTTGTTCGCTGAGGAAAAAAAAAAACAATGGCAGTATAGAGTAGCACTAAAATAAATGAACACTTTATACACGTTAATATATGAAGGTAAGTATGTATGAAATCTGTATGACTCATTACCTTATTATCCTACACAGAGGTATATGGCAAAGCAAATTTTTGCTGAGAAAAACACTAAGTTTTTTAGTTTGGCAACTGATTTTTGACACAATTTTTAATGGGTATTCGTAGTAACATCTGGTTTGGCTTTTTTCAAATCTTAGTCACAGTCAGAAAGCATTATTAACAGGTTTCTGTGAGTTTGTCTAGTGAGGTTGTAAAACGTTGGAAAAATAAAATATATACTACCTGCCTATAGGAGTAAGGGGTGAGCTTGTCTCATCCCATGGAAAACCTCCCCTTCCCATATAAATGCATTCATGTATACACACATCTTCTATTCCTCTCTCTCTTCCTTTGAACAACTTCTAGATGCCAAATGAATTCTGTGCTGTCAACCTTTTTAATTTATTGAGGGCTGGGTTCTGCTCTTTGTCCCTAACTGTGGGAATGAAGTGATTGGCACTTAATCACTCCTGGAGATGTTGTCCCCAAAGAGATGCTCCTCTTGTACTGGCAGGAAATGGTTTACTTTATCTTCTATGTCCATCCTTCTTTTCAGTGACTTCGAGCATGCACAGCTCAGAAACACGGTGAGGAAAGCAGTTTTATTTCTCTGTTTCATGGGATAAGTGCTACATAGGTAGTTCTGGTTGCTTATCTCCATAATCAGTCTGGAAGAGGGAGTGTTTCTTACAAGCCAACACAAATCCAATCCAGAACAAAGGAAGCTTGGGCAACATCGCATGTAAAATTTCCAAGAGCCCCCAAGCAAAGACTGTGGAAATAAGGGGTTCATTTTACATTCCTGTTGGACTCTGGGGCTCCCCAGAGGCCTGACTTCTGTGCTGTTTGTGTGTTACTCTGCTGTTGGCTGTCCATCTGCTGGGAATATAACTGAGAAAAGCATTTGATTACCTGTCGGCTACAAGATATCAATCAGGTAGCAATCAAAGTTTGCTATCCGAGCACCCTCCTAGCACAGATTAACACTGTGAGCCCCCTGCTTGGTGCCACTTGGTCTTCTCCACAGTCCTCAGTCTCCTTATGGAATGATTTTGCCAAGTGCACCCTTAAGATGTCAGATTGGACTCATGTCCTGCAAGAAATCATTACCTTAGAGTTTCTTTATTTCTTTATCAGACCTATGACCAGGGAAATACCTGTACTTGATGTTCTCATAGATGCTCTCTGCGTATTTAGCTGCATTATTGAGCAAAATTACCCTTCCAGATAAAGAAGGATTTTAAGAATTTTTAAGAGCCCAGCGCTGTTCTAATTGCAATGAAAACTTTATAGGCAGCAATGGGTAGGAAAACATCATCACCTGATTTCCAAGCTTGGGGTTTGGGGGGTTATTTTTAGCAGGGCGGGGGGAATGGGGTTGGATGTTTTGTTGGTTGGTAGGTTGGTTGGTTGGTTGGTTTTGTTTTTCAATATATATTTTTAGAACTCAGCACAGAGCCACAGCATAACTCTCATCATCCAAGGCATTACGTACGGAGAGAAGTAATTGATTGCTGGTTAGTTGTAGCTGTGACTTGTGTTTCGATTAGAATAATAACTTACAAACTCCAACAGAAAGCAGCTATTTCCCACACTCCTAAAAAGCATTTGTGTAAGTTTGGTGTGTTTGCCTCATACATAATGTATACTCCTTAATCACCTGCATAGCCAAAGGATGGCACTTTAAATTGATGACTGTGATATATTCATACGTAGAACAAATTAGTTTAAGGACAGATGAAGAATAGATGTGCACTCTAGCTAGCATGAACTGTTACAATTATAGAGATTATTACAACCACAGTCTAATACCTTCCAGACATCAGAAATCATTAAATGCCAGAGTTACATAGATCTACAAGCTAGTTTTATCACAAAAATATTACTGCATTACAGCAGTTTCAATTGTGCTACGATATTTGAGGTTGGAAGATTTCTACTGAAAATATTTATTTTCACATGTTCCAAAATTAACCTTAGAAACGTACTCAAGAAGGAACAGGATAAAAATATCCCCAAGTGAGAAACAGAGGATTACAGGGTGGTAAATTTTGTCTTGGAGCATTTTATTTCCAATACATAAGAGGAACGTGTTGTTTTAAGTCAGTGAAGGGCAGGGTGTAACTGTTGACCTGAGCAAAACCTGGCCCTCAGACAAGTGTAGGACTGAAAGGAGGTCATCTGCTTGAGGGCAACTTTAAAAATAAGGAATTTAGTCTTATCTATTATAAGAATCTATAAAACATTGCAAAATCTATACTTACTTCAGGCTGCACTTAGATTTAAAAGTGAACATGAACCAGACCAGTATATCCTAATACCTGCAGGTTTACATGTGTCCTCTAAGTTGAATATGGGTAACTTTCGCAACTTGAACTACTCCCAAAATTTACACTGAAAAAATAACTGGAAAACAAAATTTATTAGGACATTTTTCCTGTTGCAAACATTATGAGAGAATCACATGTCTACTTGTTAGATTCTTCACTACTCCTAATCCTTCCATTAGCAGTTTCATTGGTGCTTAAACTCTTTACTCACAAGGACTTTGCTTTTTGTCTTCATGAGGTAAAAAAGGCATGTGCACAAAATAGGTACCCCAGAAAGTCATGGCAATAATCAGGAAAAATGTTTGTACCCAAAAAAGGGTCAATGAAAGTAAGGGTTAATGGTATTTTTCATTTGTTTTGTTCTGTGTTTAGTTGGTAATGCCATAAATTCCAGCGAATTTGTCTTCAAAAATTACTATTTTTATATATTAATGCAATTTCCTACATAACCCCAGACATTTTATATATGTGTGTATCTATCTATCTATCTATCTATCTATCTATCTATCTATCTATCTATCTCCTTTCCTCAGATCATACTTACTCCCTTACTGACAAGGGGGAACATTTTTAAACTAAAAGAGAACAGATGTTAGGAAGAAATTTTTTACTGTGAATGTGGTGAGGCACTGGAACAAACTGCCCAGAGAAGCTGTGGATGCCCCATCCCTGGAAGTGTTCAAGGCCAGGTTGGATGGAGCAACCTGCCCTAGTAGGGGGCTGAATGTAGATGAATTTTTAGGTCCCTTTCAACTCAAGCCATTTCATGATTCCTGTAGGACAGGGATTGCATGGTTGCTCTGTGGAAATGTAGTGCAAAAGAACAGAATGTTCATTCTTTGTTTTAGTCTCGTTTTCTGCTTGCTGCTGTGTCTCTGCACTGGTGACATTGAACCTAAAGGGGAGAATGTTAACACATCCTGCCTTCAGCAGGGCTGGAAAACTGCACAAGCTGCACAAGTGATGCGTAATCCCAGAATTTCTTCCTACTACCACTCCTCCCTGTTCTTAAGTAGTGACAGGCATGGAAATGTTCATATATGCAAGTGAGGAACAGAAAGGCGTTCAGAAAGTGAAACGATTCCTAGATATCATCCTTCCCTGGTAAAATGTCAATCATCATCAGATTCCCATAAAATAGGGGAAATCGCTCTCCTCCACCTCTTACCAGTCACTCCAACGTGACTCTTTTATTAAGACATGAGAACTGACATTCTTTTCAAGAGAAAGAGGTAGCTTAATGTGGGTTTGATACGTTTATGCACATCACCAAAATGCTGTGAATTTTCACTGCGGAAGTCTCTTGGTTAAAATGAGGTTTATATCTGAATTTTTTTGGTCAGCTGCTGCATCTGCTCTGGATTAAGCAACATATGGAACCCAAAAAGTGAAAGCAGAAGCAATGAGAACAGCATTTTGAGGTTGAATTGACAAGAAACAGGTATTTTCTAGATATATGAGTCTAAATTCTAAGTTTTCAAAAAGCCACTGACCTAGGTAGTTAACAGCTAACTCCTGTTTGACTGCAATGGACATTAGGCCTTGAAATTCCTCTGAAAATCTGAAAACCACAAAAATGTGAAACTGATGCAATTCAAATGGTGAGGGAAACAAAAAACCACCAAGGAACAGAAATCACGACTTTTCTACTCCTACAGTCTGTGGGCAAATATGTACAAATTCTGCTTATAACAGGGAACATTATTACTTAAACTCTCATAAAGAAGGCCATACTATTCATGAATTAATAAATGGAAGACCAAAGACTCTGTAACTTAGATAATCTGATGCACAAATCAATGTGAATTCAGAGGAAGGTAGGTTGGTTTGTTTGGTTTAGTTGTGCTTGGTTTGTTGGGGTTTTTTTGGTAATAAAGGATTCCCACTGCAAAGAAAACATTTAGAGTGAAACCATGAGAGATTAAGATCCTTAAGACTTATTTTAAACTTTTCCATATAACTCCACAGTTTACTTTTGTAATTGTAGGTCTTTTGTATAGTCTGTTTCTTTATTTACTTGTAAATTGATGAAATAATCCTCAAAAATATGAAAATTTTGGGTAGAAGAGCAAATGGCAATTTATACAACAAAGAACCATGATAAAATTTCAACTATAACAATATACAGTATTTAATTTTCAAAATGTTTCCACAGTCAGTGCCACTAACTAAGGTCTGCACCCATGCCACACTTAAAACATACCTGATTTTTCCTGCAGGAAGTTATTCTTTGCATCCAGCCATATATTTTCAACCCAGGGTGCAACCTGTTGACCCCAAGCTGGTTATAGAGCTGCAAGCAGGTAGTTTGAGAGGAAGAATCTGAAAGTGTGCAGTGGATAAACCCTCAAGAAAAATGTCTCTTCCAGGTGCAAATTAGATTCCTCCATGGTGGCCATGGCCAGTCACCTTAACTTCCTTAGTCCCTGATACACAAGATTTATTTTTGAGTAGGTGCTGTTCATCTATGCAGGCTCTTGTGATGGATTCCTTGGAGCATACGAAGGAGAGAGGCCCCAGCTCTGAGCTGATGGCTAGAAGGAGTCTCATCTAAGGGCTCCTTTTAGTGTAGGGCTGTAGCAGAGGTCATGTCTTCCTGCCCTTATTGCTGCACCTTACAAGCACAAGAAGTGGTGATTTGGTTTTGTCACAGCAGTTTGTGACTGACGTAGATATATCCCAATTACCTATTGAGTGATCCACAAAAAGGATGGAAAACAGCAATTTCTCCCATAAATAAAGTTGGGTTTAGTGCATTGACAGAACTGCAGATTTGTCAAAAACTTTCTTCATTTTTTATTAATCTGTCTGTACAAAGACCAGAAGACCAAAGTGGTAACAAATTTTACCACTGCTACTCTACACTAAAGAGCAAATCCTGTATCTAAACTATTCTCAACAGAATCACAAATTTAAATAATTTAAATGTAAGTGGTAAGCATGGCTTTAGGCTCCCTTTCTAATTTTTTTTTTGCATATTCTGTCAATAACTTATTAATTTATAGCTATTTTCAGCTATTTAGTCAGAAATTCTCCAGGAAGTCAGCAAGGTCTGCACTGTTAAGCTCCACTTTGGTGCCACAGGGTCCATATTCAGGGGATTCCACTGCACAGTGTTGTAACCTCCTTATCTCAAGCTGACATTGCACACTGCTTGTCTCTGTATGTGGCAGAAGCTTTATCAGCACCTCCAGCAAGAAGCACCACTCTGGTTGGAAAACATCTGTGTTTACACTTAGAAACGTCAATCATCTTGTCCTTTTAATTCTCACTATTACTTACTGCCTTGTTTGTCAGGGAGCAGCAAGCTTCCTGGCTTTACCAAAACCAATATATTCTGAAAAAAAGGGGCAAGGAACAGTCTATAATAGTGCAGCATGTAGGGTTGGGTATTTAAAAAAAAAACCTGGTGTGTAAAAGGACTTTACCAGTCTGTTGATATTCTTTTAAGTCCCTTATCACTTTGGAAAATCTTAGGAAGGATAGGGTGATAAACTGTGCTGGTAGTTTTGAGATATTTGTCCTCAGCTTTCGCTTTGGGGTTGGGACACACTTATTCAGTTATAATGTACACCTTTACAGAATAAAATTTATTGATGCTTTTGCAATGCCCAACAGCACATCTGCATTCCCACTGCATGCCAAAATATCCACTAAACTGAGTCCACTGGCTTAATCCCTGGGCCATCCACATTTTCAATATTATGTGTAGTTCTCAGTCTATGTTTAAGTTGCACACAAATCATGGTCAAATAATTCACCCAAGACCAAACAGTGCAGGATCTGGTTTCACTGGCGGGAAAAGGCATTATGGAAAACGTAAGGAAACCACAGAATCCCTTTGCACAGTGTGTGCTGCTCGCTGACGTTAGGGTGAAGCAGCCTTAACAAGCGAAAGAATCTGACTGTGCAGCTTCAGAAAACCACTTATTTTCTCCTTCAGTCATTTGTAAGCTCTCAAAGAAAGCAGAAAGTCTGTATTCATCTGCCTACCTAATCCAATATGTCTTATTCCTCTGGGTCAAGGTTACCCAGTTCTGTCAAATGGAATATAAATTTTCTGTAACACATTGACATTTGGGGGCTAGAAGGTCAGACATAGGATTGCTCCTTTGTTGTGGTCAGTTTGTTCTGTGTAAAGTATGTAATGTGACATCTTAAAGAACTCACTGGTACTGACATTTAGCTCATTTCCAAGTCCTAGTTGCAAAGTTTGCCCTCACTTTCCAGGCAGTAAGGATTTACATGCCATATATCATATGCCATATATCATAGACTTCACACATACCAAAGCATCCTCTGTCAGTGATCACAAGGTTTTGTTTCTCTGCCGTGTTCTCCAGCAAATGCAACCCATTGGGTTGTAACTTGCTCTTTTAATTTGTGTGGTGGCAGGTTATTTTCCTCCTATGGTTTTTATAATTTTACAGGTCATTACTGGTTGACTAAAATTGGTGCAATTTGCCTCTGCTAGATGATGTTTAATAATAACTGTCATTCCTGCCAAGACTGTGCATCAGTAATTTCTGACAGTACATAGCACACAACACATGTGTAGATTGACTACGTTACACTCTTCTGACAAGCCATTTAATTAACTGATGAAAATCAAAGAATGAGTGGATGGACCTTGAAAGGAAGCTAATTTGTGTGTTTATTGGGCAGTTGATACTATGTTGGCCTCTAATAATTGCAAACGTTTTGTGCTGCACGTAGCTTGTTCCAAAGGTAACGCTGGGAAATGTGTTCACTTCACCCTTTGCACGAGTTCTCCGATGCCAAAGACCCGAAGCAGCGTGCACTGAATACAAAGCCACAGAAAATGTGAGATGCGGTGGGGCTCTCCTGACCGTGAAACCAAGGGCAGTTCCTTTATTTGCCAACTGGTTTAATCTCCTTGCAAGAAAACTTTAAACGAGGAACTGCTGAGATTTATGGCTCCTTACAGGCCCCTAAGTGCTGCATACAGTGGAAAAGTTGGAGTGAAAACATGTCGTTTACTTCCCCTGGAGAAGAAGTGTTTCATGGGGGCAGGTCAGAGAGCCACGTCTGGCTCATTGCTGACTTAATATGTGACCTGGACAAGTTATATAAACCCACTGTTTCTGCTTTCTCAAGTGTAAAATAGGTAAAATATTTCAGTGTACCTTAATTGGTTGACTGTTTCCTATATACTGGATAAAAGGAGATTACTGCATGTTTAAGCATCACATTTCCCTTTTATATTTTGGTTTAACCACAGCATGACAAGATTTTCTCGTTCTTCCCCCTACACTTAGCTGGTTTGTGTGCCTGACAGTTCTTTTTTCTCCCATTCTTCTCCGTTTTTTCTCTCTGTGCCTTTGTTCTGCTTCTTGCCTATTTTATTCTGCTTCTCTGTCTTTCTCTCTGCTCTCTTTAACCATAGTCATGACATGAATAATTTCTATTCAAGAGTCTCACTGAGTATTTGATGCACTGAGGCACGTTTTTGCTGCTGTGTACACACTCTGTGGAGCATCAGTCCCTGTAGGCTGCCTGGGTACATGGTTCTTATTCTCAAGTACTTTTGCCTCCTGCATGCGAATGCTTCAGGGTCTGCTGGGGTAAAACACACCCAGAGAAGCTCAGTTTTGCCAAAATTCTGGTCTGGAGTCTTCCAAGGGATGTTGCACAGCTAAAAAAGCTATTGCTGAGTCATTACCAGTGACTTGAAGGGGCCTGAGAAGCAAATCTTGACCCAGCTATTGATTGGACTATCATTTTGTCATAGATAGTAAATACCCAGAGGCCCTGGAAGGAAAAGAGGAGGGAATAGGCTTGAGACGCTGGGAGGCTGAATTTCCTTAGACAAATCCTGTGGTGAGGGACAAAACTTTCATTGACACAAACTCATTCATTCTGAATGTTTTTATTGTTACTATAGAAATTATTTTAACGTAGTAAAATTCTGTTGTATGAAGACAGTGAAGATATTTCCTCAGTGCAGATAATTTGAAATAATACATAGACATCCCAACACATCTGGCTATAGCACCACAGGAGTACATTTGCCTGTTCCATGATATAGCAAATAACAAATATTTCAAGAGGGAAATGAAGGCAATATTGAAACAGGTCATTATTGCCTCTTTTAGCTGTCTGGTCTCTTTCCTTTCAATCTTTGCTCTGGTGGCTGTTAAAACACTCCTTTTTCCTCAGACAGAGGTAGAACTGACCGCTGGCCTTGGACATCACAAGACCAGATAAGGTTAGGATATTGGCTTACAGCAGGTCCTCACCACCACTGCCCTTCACAAACCCCAGAGTTTTACTGCACTCTCCTGGTTATGCATTGTTTTGTTGTTTGGGTTTGTTTTTTTTCCTTTGGTGTCTATAAAAAATATAACAGAGGCATCTATTAGAGGTATACATGATGGTCTGATTGGGAATTTAAGGATGTCAAAAAGAATATTGAGGGTTGGCCACTGAAATTTGAAAATGGTGGTATGTTTCTTTTCCATTGCATTTAACATAAACAATGCCTAAAGGAAGCGTCCATTGCATGCTGGCATATTCTAGCTCTCACAAATCATGTGTCCACTGGAACTGTATGGCAGGTTGTTATTCACTTTAATTTCTTCTAATTTGTCTGTTGAATTCTGTGTTCTATGAGTTTTAGCCTCTTGCTAGCTATACATCTGAGAGTTATTCCACTCTTGCCCTCTCAGAAGACCCAGGTGCAGAAGGAAAGGGCTGGTCGTTGGCTGCAGGTGCAAAGACAGCACAAGGTACCTTCACCAGCAGCTGTGTGGGGTGGAGAGGGATCAGAGAGAGAGACCTAGAGGAGCAAGGCAAGGGGGTTTGAATATATATTGTGGGGGGGGTTTCTTTATTCTAGCAGGGACTGGTTGAATGTAAATGTTTTGTGCTGTAGGTGTTTAGTTGTTCTAGAGTGTTTTGGTGTGATATAGCCAAACAACAATATTCTTGGGTAGTTCTTCTTCATTATCATGAAACAAAATCAAACTAATCATCTTGGCTTATATTTCCAGTGGATTCTTTACATTTCTCTAGCTTTTCCATAGAGAAAATGAAAAACACATTTATAAATGACCTTTAGTTTTTGCCATCCAGTCAAGTGTTCTTTGCACTGGCACAGTAATACCATTATCTTGACCTTTGTCTCCCTCATACAGTTTCTCTTTGTGCCTGTCACTAGCCCTGGCTCAGCTAGTAAGGAGGAAACAATCATAAAAAGGGAAAAACTACAGTCTTATTCAAATTGTTAGGCAGCATAAGCTTCCGTTTGTTCCAGCTATGCTTGATTTCCTTCTGTTTATTTTTACTTTTTCAGCTGGAGTTTTCTATTTCTTACCTAGATTTTTTTTATTCTTCAATCTAAATGTATTTAACCAGGTATATATGTTGGAGGTACGTTGGAGAAACAAAATTTAGGACAAGTTTAATGTGAGATTTTTCCGGTCTGAGTCATAGTTGTGGTTTGCCTTGATGTAAAACCTTCCCCAATACCATGCTGTTGCACTTCCATGTGCAAAACAGTTGTATTTCTTTGAAGTTAAAATAAAAGGGCTTCACTGTTTTCCCTGACTTCAACATAATCAAGCAGCAAGCATCTATGCCTAAATCCTACATTTAACTTTCAATCTGACCTTGGATTAATCCCTTTACCTCACCATGCCTCTGTTTCTTTTCCTGCCCCAGATCAGCATGCAGGCAGTGTAGTGAGAGTTGGGGAGCTCAGTCTTAATTCTTTAATACAGCTGGAAAAAATCCCTCAAGACATAAGCTAACAGATTTCTAGCCATGCTTGTTGGCTACTTTCCAGTCTGAGTGAAGTGCAGAGCTACAGGACGACTAATATGGCTTGAAAATATCACTTGAAAGCCTTTATCTCAATAGTGTTTTGACTGATGCATAACTTGCAGAAAGACATTCAGTTTCCATCTGAAAACATCAAGAGATTTACAGTGTGCCGGTTCTTTCCGTAATTTTGCCCTTTGTTCTGTGATTTATTTCCAAGCACATTGCACACTGTTGTAACACATAAATTTAATAAGAAATGTAATCTACTCCGTTTCCTTCCTTTCCTGATGTGTAGGAAAGGACTATGGAGAATATACATTTAAGCATAAGTGGCAGGGCTTCCCTCTCTTTTCCAGTGACAAGGACTCCTGGAACAGGGTTGATGTGCATACAGATAGATGGTTTCCTGTTTGTTTTCAATCCAATCAAGCTGATTGGGATGAATGGTAATGGTGATGTCTTTAGCACATACCAGAAATTTTCTTTGCTTGCGAGCTGGAAAGCATTTGCAGTTCACAGCAGCAATAACAGTTGACTGAAGATGGGATATGTGATCATCACCCTCATAATGGGAGTTGCTGTTTTTCCCCATATGCGTCTGCTTGCGAGCTTAGAAATTAAGAGCATGTTTCATCCATCGATCTGGAAAAGCTCTTTGTAAAAAGAGTTCCCATCGAGCCAATGATGAAATGGATGAACAGACAGAGAGAAACTAGCTCAAGGTGACAAGCAGATGGCTGGCAGAGGACTCGGGTCCTTCCATGGTTCCAGACCTAGGGCCTCTGTAACTCCCTTGAGCTGATTTTCCCCTGCTGGAGTCAGCAGAAGTTCAGAATTGTGGTTACCCCAAGAATAGACTGTTCCCCAAATAAAGCATGGCCAGACTTGCATGAAGTCTGTTTCTGTTCTGATGCTTAGGGTTTGATAGTTCAAAACCTAATTGTATCTGCCTACATAGTCTGCTTCAGTCTTCAGTACCAAAACACCAGGTACAAAACATTAATTAATTATACAAACCCTTATGTGAGCAAGTCTTGCATAGGGATGCTTTTTATGGATGGGCTTTGTGGAAAAGGCAAAGCACTGTAACTTTGGATGTAGACAGGGTGCTGTCTGTCCGCAAAGCCAGCTGAGGATGCATTCCACATGAAAATAAAAGTGCTAATTATACTGTATATCATATGGTATCCAAGATTTGTGCATAATTTTTTAATTTCCTACCACCTTTTTGTTATCTTCCCATTCGTTGGCCTAATTGATACACTACCTACCCTCTTTTGTGCCAAATACATTCGTTTTCTTCCTTCTAGGTCACAGTTTTACAATTATCACCATAGCAACATTCCAGCTATAATAAGAAGATACATCTTCTGAATGGCTGGTGATACAACATTAACTGTTAGAACATAACATTTTTCATGTTGGAAACATCTGGAGTTCACAACCACCAAAGATCTGTAAAAATGTCTGTAGCTCTTTAATAATCACCCAAGGCTGCACTTGCAAGCTTTATTAGGATGCATTACAAACACTCTTTAGCCTCCAAGCAGGGAATGTGACAAAAATAAGCTTTATTCCAACACACACTCAAGTTCAGTTTACAAGTCATGTGACTTAAAAAAAAGGGAGAGAATTTGAATTGGCCTTCGTGTCAAGGCCTTTATTTTCGAGAGCTGGGCCAGACTCCTCTCTTCTGCTGTTCCCAGCCTATTACCTACA
This sequence comes from Ptilonorhynchus violaceus, assembly GCA_013397565.1. Classification (NCBI taxonomy): domain Eukaryota; kingdom Metazoa; phylum Chordata; class Aves; order Passeriformes; family Ptilonorhynchidae; genus Ptilonorhynchus; species Ptilonorhynchus violaceus. Next base: position 2,770,685 of record VZRJ01012175.1, on the reverse strand, counting down.
GCACTAATATTGCTATTTACTGGCTGATTATATCCTCTGGCAAGATTCGGACTGTGTCTACTTCCCTGCTGCAAACTAATCAGTTTTCAAAATTAGTTATTGATCTCAGGCTCATTGTGGAGGACAAATTTAGTGGCTGGTTCATTGAGTGTCAGCAGTGCCACTCTTTGTGTGAGCTGCATAGAAGTGAAAACACAACATATTCAGGCCCACGTACATATATAATCATCTAATATAAGGAGATACAAGACAAGTACAAATGCACTGGCAAATGAAATAGCTTTTTTGTGAGAAAGAAGATGTAAAGAAATCCAAGACTATTCCTCTGTTAAAGTACACATCTATTTCTTGCTATCTACTGTGGAGAGTTTAGCTGAGAGAGAACACACATATCAGCACTACTACTGGAAAGCATTAATGTTACTTAATTTAAAGTATTTTGGGGTGTTGGATTTGCTTTGGGGCTTTTTGGTTTTTTTCAGTTGTTTGAAGTCAGAAAAATTTTCATATAACAAGTATTTGAATTTGGGATTTACATTTTAGTGACTAACAATATGCTGCCATTATCCATTGCTCAGCTCTGTTGAGCTACATAAAATCTTTTCAGTGATTATATTGCCACCCCTTTGGTTCTAATGGGAACTTAATCAGATGCAAGAAATTTTAAGTGGAAAAGTTTCCCTCTAAAACATTGAGAGAAAAATATAATCATTACCACAGGATTTCCTGGGGGTGGAAGGCCCATGCCCAAGTTGTTTCTCTACTTTAATGGAAGGACATCAACACTAGGTTTCATTGTTCTAAATTTCATCCCCAGGTGGACCTATAAACATTTTGAAACCTAATTCTTTTTCTGAGCAAAGAGATTCCCATGTAGGTTCAGCTGCAAGAATGCATTTTCCAGTTCCTTTAGGAAAACTCCTGGTCCATAGAAGCACATTGAAAATGTCCAAAATATTTTTAATAATAGTCTACTCCCATCCCACTGCAACACTTTCATTATTTATGATTAAAAAACAATGCTAGAAATGTTTTCTTTTTTCTTTCTCAAACATTATTTTTAGTCTTTGTACTGAAAAAACCCTCAATTTTCTAAACATTTCATTGCTGAAACAGTATACAGTGTGTCTGCCAAGTGTGTGTGTATAAATATATATTTCCAAATTAATTTAAGATGTTCAGTAGGTCTTTTATTTTATTATGAGCTTCTTGAATTTTATTTCAAGGCTAGCATTTAAAAAGTGTCCAAAAAATCAGAATGTCAAACACATAATTTGCATGGAGTTTTCATTAAAAACTATAATTTTCCAAAATTCACTCAAAACTTGGCCCAAATTTCCCAAGAGGTTTATGAACCTGGACTCTATTTCTGATTTATGAAAAAACCACACACCAGGTCCTTGGCTTTGCTTGAGTTTTGAGACTCTCATGATGTGGTTTATTTCTGATGTACAGAAAAGCTGGAACCTCGATGAATAGTTGGTGGTCTGGGATTATGTTCGTTGTTTGAATGATCCACACACACACACACAAATTTCCAAAACAAAACCTTTTGATTTGTGTTGATGCAAATTAGAAATTACAAAGAGTTTTATTACAAGGTTCATTTTAAGTTGAAAGTTTGACCCTACATTCCTGTATGCTTAAAATTTCCATAAAACTCAATAAGGGCTAGAGCAGGCAAAGAGCACAAATCCTAAGCATGATGGGAATTGAATCTCAGAGAAGAAATAATGAGACAGTGGAGTAACCTGTGTGTTTCACTGTGATGAATTTGAAACGTGCTACTTGTTTTCCACAGTTCTTGAATGAAGTCTGTGTGTTAAAATATCCTTCTCACTTTTACCTCTCAACTTATTAAGAAGTAGCATAAGAATCATATATTTCACTACAGAATCTGAGCTAAAGCCTTCTGTGGTTAGCATTTACTTTGAACCAAGTAAATGCTCCTTAGTCACCTGCATTCCTGAATTGATGTATCTGAAATGGTTCAGATTTAAAATCCAATTGTATCTACAAATCAAAAAAGTATTTTAAGAGATATGACTGAATTAAACGTGTATTCAATTTAATTTCAAGATGGGCACCAAAGCCTAAAAAAGCCCAACATTTACTTGTTTCAGTGAAGCAGTCACTGAACAAAGAACTTTGTATACAGTTGATCTATAAATACAAGTAAATCAATAAAATATTTTAGACCTCCATTTCTAGTCTATCTAGGTCATTGAAATGCTCTATCCTCAAGGGAATTAATGAAATTAAAAACTATATTACCTTTTTTTTTGAGCATGCTCTGTCTGCCCACAATTTTTCTGCTTTCAGATCTAGAGTGAATGGTTCCACTAGAGGTAACACAACCATATTTTGCCCTAGATTTTTATTCATCTAAAACTACACTGGAAAGCAATATGCTTAAAAATGTTTTGGTTCTCTCAAAGATAGGACTGAGCAATTAAAAATAAAATATATTAAAATGAAAATGTAAGGGTTTGTACACAAGATACATTTTCAAAGAAACAATCTCTCATAAGAAATTTAAGCTATATTTTAATGAGGTTTAATTAAGAAAGTGGTGGTAAAATTCAAGTTCTGAAAAACTCAGAAGTCAAGGTGTACTACTTGTATACCTGAAAGCCAGTACTGATGTAATTAATAACATTTTTGAAACACATCGAAAGAGAATGACTTGTGTCACTGAGATGTTGTTACACTAAACAACAGTATGCTAAAGTGGAGTAAGCTTTAGATATGTATCTAGTTCTGATACTTTTTGGAACTGGTTTACTTCCAAGATTTTTTTTAGCAACTTAGTGTGGCTGTATGCCAATTGAAAATGTTTCAATATCTTTTAATTATTTTTCTTCTTATGAAAATCATGGTAATTTCATAGGGGTTTATGTTTTCGTTGTAGAAAACTTGTTTGCTATATTGGTTATCTCATATGCCAACCCTCTTGATAAAGAGTTAATATCTGTTAATGGAATGAGAGATACCCGGTTCAGGTATTTAATATTTTTTAATCTTGAATACTGGTCTGAAAATTTTTTAACAGTTTATTTTTTATGCCACATGCAGTCTGCTGAGAGGCACTGAGCATTCTCAGATTAACATGATTTTAAAAGAACTGAGCAAAGGCAGTTAGTGCCTCTACATTCTCCCTTTGAGTTGGATTGCTAAATAGGCCACCAGCTGTGATTACAGCTACATCTCTGGTGTTACTGAGTTGTAAAAGAAAAAAAGTCAACAATAAATTGTTTAATATAATTTCCATCTATCTTTGGTGCCACAAATCAAGATTAATTGAATATTATAATTTATATGGAATTAATAGAAAACATGACATTTCCGTTCCCACACTCAGAGTATGTTTATCATTCAACAGTAAGATAAGTTACAGATGTAAAATCTAAGGAGAAGAACAAGTCCCTGTGATTTTGAGGACTTTGAATTGTTTGTGGGTAGTTTTTTTTCATTTTAATCAGTAGCTGCTAATAAGGCTAACTAAAATTACTACAGATTTATTGTCTCATATAAGTGAATTTATCATCTGTGAAATGCAAGATGACAGAATTTGGGATCCATTTGAAGATGCTTAGCAATGCACATTGCTAAGCATCCTCATGCAAGCTATCCTCATGCAGGAGTGGTAATGGCATTCACTACAAATAGCAGGTTTGGGATTTAAATTTGAGATGTGGATTTTCAGTCCAGAAGGGATTCATCCTATTTTTAGACTTGATCCAAGCACAATTGCACCAAAGCTTTTATGGCTGATCAAGGTAGAAACACCATTGCACCTTTATATAGCACTATTTTATTTTATGTGGATTTTCTTCCCGTAAAAAGTAAAGGACTTAAAGTGTGCAACTGAGCTGAAGTCCATCTCAAGAACTACTGAAATAAAAAAAATCCGAATGGTGTTAAGCAGGTTGATATCGTGCAGCACTTGACTGGATTCCTCCCATTTAAAATATTCAGGTTTGCTTATACACTGCCATGGAAGTTCAAAGCAGAGTATTTGGTTCATTTAACAACTGCAGACACTCCATTAGCCTTTTTCACTACCAGCTTCACATCTCATATGCCTGCCTGATCCATCTGTCACGTTTTGTCAAATGCAAGCACTCTCGGGGAGCAGCCATGATTTCACAGCACACTGCAAAATGGGGCTCCAACCTGAATATCCACTGAACCACAGACTAAAATTTTAATAATAGAAGAACAAATGGAAGCTCTATAATCAGGAGGGCTATGAGCAAGGAGGGATGGTTGCATTAATGCAGATGTGTGGTGAGCAGTAAGACATGTAAATCTTCGCTGAATGGATAATGGAAGGATGGAAATATCAGGTTAGATTACACAGTCAGAGTTCTGCCTTTGAAAGTGCCCAGTAAAAAATGCTGAGAAGAAAGCTGAATAGGCCAGGTACCCAGAATTCTTTCATGGTGCTCCTTGGCTCAAGACAAAAGAGCCCATAAAACCTCACAGATTTGACTTTTCAGAGTAGAAATGGATGAGAGAGAATTAACTGCAATCTAAATACAATATACCTCAACAATCTGGCCACTGACATTTACATACTCAATTAATATGCAGTATGATTATAGGATGCTAAAGATTTATCATTCCAAACAATAGGTATGTTAGTATAAAGACTTGTATTTTTTATATACGTACATATATATAAATCCCTTTCTGTCTCTGCACATGCAGTCAAACACACATACATATCTAAAGAGCATACATCTATAGTAGAAATCTGTTACACTGACTTCTTACTGTCATTCTGACAGAAATTGTGACTTATGTTGGGTGCAGAATATCTAATTTTGTAGCAACAGCTGTATCACAGTGCAATTAACTTCTTCCCTGTCTGCATGAACTATATATTTTTTTAATACTCTTATATGCAAATTGCATATTGAAAATAAGTCATAAGTCTTGCTCTGTGAAATAATAAAAAAGTTCATATTATTCTGGTGCTAAAAATTTAGTATGTAGGAGAGCTCTTTTTGCTGCTGGAGTTATTTAGGTGCTATACATATCAAACCAGTGCATCACGAGATAAGAACAGCTGTACTAGTTAAGTTATACAGTCACTGCCCTCCTTGGGGAGTAGTCAGCAAAGTGCTTAGGAAAAGAGTTTCATAAAAGGCTAAACATTGAGCATTTTCTTAGTATATTCTCTCATTTTCAGGCAATCTGTGGCACTGAGATTTTCTGAGCCAGAGGCTTCATGCACATCTTTGTGCTTAATGGTCCTTAATGGATTTTTTTTTTCTAATCATTTGCCTAATTATTTTTTTAACTCATTTATCCTCTTGGCCTTCGCAACATCCTGTGGCCATGAGTTCCACAATTTAATTATGTGTTATGTGAATAAGCACTTCCTTTTGACCCTGGATGCATTAAGAATACCTTATCTGTATTTTTACTTTCCTATTTTTTAAATTCCTTTTTCTTTTTTGCTGGTGCCCATGCAGCAGGAGCTAACTACTTGGAAACTTTGTTCTTTAGACTTTACCTCAGTGTTCTTTGAATCAAAAATGGCCCTTTTGATGTTGGCATAAGCAAGTTTAGGGACTATAAACTGTACATAAATACTGGCTACATCCTGAAGCATGAAAGAAATATGTTTCCAGCTCTTTTTCTGGTTCTTTCCTTTAAGATTAACTTAAAGATCTCATCCTTTATGAATCCTAACCTCTAGGGACTATGAAGAATGAAGGAATTAAGAAAAACAATCAACCGCCACCAACAAAAACACACACACAAAAAAACCCCCAAATACCCACAAACCAAACCCAAATTGCAAGTTTCAAATTAAAATCTAGAAAAAGGCTAAATTTGGTCTGAAGAATATGTGAGAAAAAGAAGGTTAATCTTCAAGTCTCCTAATTTAGTTAAATTCCCTCTGGCCACTGCAGATCTGGTTTTATTCCATAGTTGCTCTTGCATTGTCATTGGTGAGTTTGACAAGAAGTGAGGCATAATTGAATATCAAGATTGGATCATTAAAAGTCAAGAACTCAACTTCTTTAAAGGATGAAGTGGAAGAAAACAGGACTTTTGAATGAGTATAACACCACTCACAACTGAGCTATTTTTCACTAAGTAACTAAATGTGGATTTGTAGCCACACCTGAGCTGCTGCACTCTAAAAATGTCAGCGTTACAACTTTTGATTTAGTCTGACAGAGGTAGAAGAAATAAAGCAAAGAATAAATCTGATGACTTCTCTGAAGCTAAGGTTATATTTCAGGCTAACTGAAATAATCACTTTTATGTAGAATGTACTTTATTTTAATCTGACTGCCAGTGTTCTTGTGCCAGTTTTATTTCAAATTTTTACTTCACAGTTCTCAGGCAAATGTTCTTCCAAAGGCCTTGAGTCAGCCACTGCTGACCAGAAGACAATAAATAATAATACATGATGTGCATAATATCCTTCCTAGAGAGATTATCTCAAATTATTTTGCACCCTGTTGAGCATATCATGACTCCTGGTGTGATGCTTGGCAGTTCACCGCCCTCCAAATGCACTGCCTGGTCGTTTCCCATATTCCACAGTTCCTGACTGTCACGTAGATTATCTTTCCTCTTGTTTCGCCATCAGCAGGGATATAAAACTCTATTTGTAATACTGAACTTACCAAGTGATATTTCAGAACCTGAAGTGTAAATGTACAAACAGTCTTCATGGAAGCTGTTTACTACATTTCCTGTAAATTCTTAAAATGGCTACAGCACAGCTTGGCAGCTCAACTATGTGTACGTTCAATATTTTTATATTATAGCAACTGAAGATGTAAGATGTGCTTAAATAGGAAAGGTGATACAGTTTGATTACCTGATACAGACATGAGACCGATATAAGGCTGTTTTTCATCCAGTTAGGGCCTGGTTGTAAAACATGTCTTATGTTTTAGCTAAAGAAATACACAGTAAAACTACAGGAATTTGTACCATATCAGATGCCTCCCATGCTAAATGGAGACAATCACTGTGATTTCAATCTTGCTGATTCATCTCCAGTGTTTTAGAAGGACAGCTGAAACAGCTGGTGAATCTATGAGTCTTCAAGTAGAAAAAAAAAGAACTTATCAATATGAAAATAAATGTCGTAGCTGATTTGATATCACTAATAGCCCAGCAACAACAAAGGCCCATTTCCTGGAATCAAAGGGTCCCTGGACTGATGCCACATCCACGTAAGAAGTCAAAGGGTAGGTGGAGGCATCTGCCTGCTTGTTTTCTCTTGCATGACCAGGGTTTCACAGCTCAGTCTTCCATTTCTTGGATATTTTACTCCTTATTTTTAACAATTTTGAGCATTAGCATGCACAAGGAATTCAAAATTAAAACCAAGGCAGCCTCAAGATGCAGCTGACTGGAATGTTCATAATGTTTCACAATGTATCCTGTTGTCAGAGCCAAACTTCAAGGAACAGATGATTCTTGCTTGAGAAAACTACATTATGAAAATCTGGAAGGTTCTCAGTGCTCTGAGTTGTTCTGACTTCTTAAGTTGCATTGTCTAGCCTAAGGCATGAGGATACAGCTCCTTTTCTAGGAAATAACTAACAGCTTGCTATTTCAACCCAAAAAGATCCTTCAAACATTAACAGTATCAAAAACAGTACAATCTTTTCCATTTAAAATTCCCACTCTAATACAGCTTTCAGGTTTCTATGGGGAAAAAAACCAAAAGTTAAGCAATCTTGTTTTGCTTAGCTTTTAACGTTTTAGCTTGTGACTGATTTTAAATGCCTGTCATAGACAAAATAATTCTCATCTAAATATTTTATTCATCTAAGAAATAATTTATTTTAGGTTTGTCTTTAGGATTTCAAAAGTTTTGTAGAGTTTGTTGTGGTGCTAACTCTACCTTTTCTTTGCAACCACAATGCTTTGCCAAATGATTTCTATTCCTGTGCATTGAGGGAGGCCAGTCTTACAACCAAAAGAGCCTTTTATCCAAGGCTTGGTAAAAATGGAAATACTTATCTGTGCTGTTTTGTGTTGTTTGTACAAGTAGCAGTAGTTGTCACCATGATACTTTAGAAAAAGAAAAGAAACGCCTGTGGAGGGTATCAGAAAGACAAGGCTTGGCCACAGAGGCATCTCAGGTTCCAGTGAACTCTGCCAACCCTCTAATTCAATTAGTTTTAGGAAGGCAAAGTGTCAGTACCTGCTCTGCCTGCAGTGTTTGAGTCATAGCTTTCCCTTGGGGTAAAAACCCCATATGTAAACATAGATATAAACATATAAATGGGTATATAGTATATATATGGATGGCCAACTGCTACTTTGCAAGGTAAATGGAAAATAAGTCTTTATCTTACCATCTGGAAAGAACTTAAATTTCTGGTCTCATCTGGTTCTTTCTCACAATTTCTGTTCTTGTCCCCTTTAATCTTGGTGTCACAGTTCAATCCTATCTCAAATCTTCATGGTTTTGCCTCTGCTGATAAGTTTGATGTGTCTTACACTATATAGAGCTGACATAGAGCATACGGTTGATTACTGAGCAAAGAAGTTATCAGCTAGGACTTCTACAGAGAAGCTGTAAGGGTGTAATGAAAATTTAAATAGATTATGAGTATTCCTTTAAATACAATATCAAAATCGATTGCTCTCCACCAAAAAACCTTCTAAAGCCTGTGTCATATTTTTTTTGCCAGAATCTGAATGCTTTATTCCTTCTTTTTCTTAGAAGAACTGCAGAACAACAAAATTTCCTTAATCAGTACTTACTCTTAAGGGATTTTACTCATGCTGAATGTTTGCTGTTTGAAAATAAACACTTTAGTTTGGCCTGACAAACATTGCTTGATGGAGAGTAAAAGCATTCTACACGCATCTAGAATTATTCTAGCAATATTTAAGTGTCAGAAAAGGTGTGGCCAGCAGGACTAGGGATATGATGATCCCTCCCTGTACTCAGCAACTTGAATCCTGTGTTCAGTTTTGGGTCCCTCATTATGAAAAAGACATTGAGGGGCTGGAGTGTGTCCAGAGAAGGGCAACAGAGCTGGGAAAGGCCCTGGAGCACAAGTCCCATGAGAAGCAGCTGAGGGGGCTCAGCGTGGAAAAAAGGAGGCTCATGGGGGACCTTCTCACTCTGTAGAACTGCCTAAAAGGAGGGTGTAGCCAGGTGGGGATCAGCCTCTTCTCCCGGGTAAAACAAGAGACAGGACAAGAGGAAATGTCCTCAAGTTGCACAAGGGGAGGTTTAGGTTGGAGATTTAGAAATATTTCTTCACAGAAAGGGGTATCAAGACTTGGAACAGGCTGCCCAATGGAGTGATGGAGTGACCATCCCCAGAGGTGTCTAAAAGATGTTGATGTGGATGTGGCACTGAGGGACATGGTTTAGTGGTGGATTTGACAGTGCTGGGTTAATGGTTGGACTCAATGACCTTGAGGGTCTTCTCTAACCTAAATGATTTTATGAACTGGGAGTCAGAAAGAACTGAAAATTTCTATGAAAACCAAGGAAATCAAATCTGGGCAAATAAAGTGAGTGCTTTTGGTTAGTATTTTGCATATTCTGTGTGTACTATGAGAGCTGTATCCGTTCTTCAGAGTTAGCATTATAATTGCAGTTTATATGGGCAGTGTGCAAGTCAGGGTTGGCCTCTGCCAGGTCCTGCTGCCCTAATTACACTACAGCTCTTATCCAGTCCGGGTGTCCTGAGCCCCTTGGTGCGGAAATGAGGGTCCACAGACGGGACCATGGTAGTACTTACTATTTGATTGATCCAGAGTTAGGATGCAGGGCACACCTCCAGACCTGGTAGCACAGAAGCTTTCCTCTGTCTTCTGAGACCCAACAGGTTTCAGACCCCCTTATTCAAACATGCCTCAGGCAGCTGGGCACAATGCACTTCTCTGGGCTCTCCTCAGGTGTCTTCACCACCACAAACCAAACAACTCCTCCTTGGAAGGGGCAGAAGGGCAAGCCAGTGAGTTCTGGATATATTTGCCTCTAATTGGTGTGCTTCCCACAGATTACACTTGAGTAAGCTCACAAACATAGGTGATGAAAGCTGAGGACACGTGCTCAACCATCAGTCTGAAGGAAAAAATAGAATCTAAGTCCAGACTCAATCCTGTTTCACTCCGGTACACACTTAAAAATTAGATCCATCCCATTCTTTGCAAACAATTCATAGTACAAACACAAGCACATTTTGTTTATTTTTGAAGTAACCTCTTAGTGCATTTATGCAAAACTTTGACCCCACTTCTCCCTTAGAACATCGCTGTCATGGCATGCAAGGTCAGTTAGAATTTCAGGCACAGGAAAGGGTCAAATAGCATAACTAATTGCACTTTTATGAAAGACAACAGAACACAAGTTCACTAATTTAAGCCTGCAATGCAATCACATTTAAAAGCTGAACACCCGTTTGAACCACAAACGGGTTTTTTGCCTGTACATGTTGAAAATCCAAGCATAAAAATTCCCCAGAGAGATGCACAGCACAATAAGCACATTTTCTGTTGTGTTTCCTCCACATTTTAAAATCAGTAGAAGTAAAGTGTGTAAGTAATTTGATGATCACTTGGGTGTTAGCACTGTTCATGTTTCAGAGTGGGTTTTCTGATCTTTTCAGCTCTTTAGCTACAGGTCTTGAATGAAAGCATTTTTTCTTTCTTCCTTGGTGTTCTCAGTCAGTTCAGTCTATATATATCTCCTCTTCTGTAGTTTTCCACTTCTCCACTGGACACTTCTCCAGTGTTTATTGCCAGCTCGGTCTCATAATCTGTAACCAGAGAATCTGATGCTTCAGAATTGTTTAGAATAAGTATTTTACATTAAAACTTTGTTTACGCTTTCCTTATGCTGAAGAAGACTACAGAAGGCTGCTTCTTGTCTATATGTCTGTTAAAAGTGGTTCAAGATGTTCTTAAAATTTCATCTTTTAAATGCTAAGATTGCTTCCTTTATGACAGTCCATGGCAGCTAAGGAAATTTGAGGTTTTTATCTTTGTTTTTCATACCTCCATGAAAATACAGATTCTTTAAAAAAATCCTAGATTTGACCATATATACCCTCTGGAATGGTAGGTAGCATTTAGGTAATATATTTTTCAGGTATATGAGAGTATAGAAATACAAGTTTGGCAGTCTTGGAAATGTTCTCTTTTAGCACTAAACAAACAAACACATCTATGTGATTTGCATTGGTAGTTAATAAAGTAAGAAATCACAGTACACACTGCCCAGCCTGTGTTTCCTGATCTGCCATCAATCTTAAGAACTGGAATAAATTAATGTTAAAAGATGTGGAGCTCTTGATGCACTCCAAAGGACTGAAAGCTGGATGATAACGTTTGCTGGGCGCAAATGTGATCAGGACAACTGCAGCCACAACTGGCTCTTTCCTATTCTCTCTGAAAATATGACAATGGCAGGGCTGTGTGCAACAGCTAAATGTCCAGTTGTCATTTTAGCTCGCTTAAATCCATTTGATCAAACCAGGAGAACTAAATTCAAACTGGCAGTCACTCTTCCTTCTAGGAAGCAAGTCGATATTGGGTCTACGTGCAGCAGATGCGTAGCTAATGCAATAAATATGGTTCTTAAATTTTGTATACAGGAAAATGAAAACTGCACATATCTTTCAGCTCTTTTTATTTTGCATTTTGCAAAGGAGAGTTTATCCTGTATTTCACATTTGAAAAGCAGACAATTGCTGTAAGTGATTCAGAATATTTTTGGACGCTTGTTTATCAGCATGAAAGATTAAAGCTTTATGAATAAATATAAAAATTCTGCACAGTTTTCTAACTCCAGAAATCCTCGTGTGGTAGTTTCTTGAACTAATATATTTATAATCTATACATTGGAGATATTCAGCAGATTTATAAGGTTTTATAAATACCTTTAAGCATATTAATCAGCAAGCTTTTGTGATTTCAGTCAAATCGAGTCCACTAGGATTCCTCCGACTTTGTAAAGTCAATCTTTTTTTTTTTTTTTCCTATGGTGTTTTAGGGCGTGTCTACTTTAGTTAATTTCTCCAAGGCTTTATTATCACCTTCCTCCAAAGCTTACAAGCAGCAAAGAAAAGACAACAGAGATTGAGGAAGAGCAAGATGCAAGATGGATGCTCAAAAATACCTTAGCAGTTCCAGTCAGATCTTTTGTAGAAGAATGGAGTATCTTGTTCCACACAAACTGGATTACTCAACACTTGTGTAAACTAACCTTATACCCCTTCCTTCAAGTGTATCCAGACATTGCTCATACCTCAGTTTAATTAGGGTGAGGGTTTCTATGTAATGTGATGCGATATAATATTAAGTGCACCCAAATATTTGGCCAGACAAACATCTGCATTTTCACTTCTGAAATCAATCACAGTCTGAAAAACGCTGGAAATGAATGACCCAATGTACAGGAGCAAAGTTTCTACCATCACTTAAGGAACAGTGCCTGCTTTGTTACCTACAGACTGAATATTCACTCAGACAAGTAGGGGGTTAGGCCAAAGGGTATCAAATCCTCTCACATCTCTCTCTTATTTACCACTTGGTAGAGTAGCACCTTTCTCAGCAGACATTCCTTGTGAAAGAAGCCAAGTTTGTCAGGGCTGGACAATGATTAATCATTTGAGGTCATTAGGGAATATCCGAAGTATCAGTGGAAAATTGCCCCATATGTTCTGAAAGTGTGTGGAGAAGGACCAGTGAGGGGGAATCCATAGTCACAGAAGATGCCAAACAGACAGGATACTCATGGCAAAAGAACTTGACTTTCCTCCTTTCTCCCCTTTGATGTGAAAATATTCCTCTTGAAGTAGGTGGGATAGGACTGCCCCTATCTCAGAAGCCAGGGAGCAGCACTGGTGTTCACAGGTTGCTTTCCCCACTAATGTTCCCTTCCCAGGCTGAACTGGCATCTTTATTGGAGATGTACAGTTTAGCCAGGCACTGGCAGCTCTAATGTACTCAGGTTCCTCTGCCTGGACCCTTTACTTTGGCTTAGCTCACTATTATATAGTCTTTATTATCTGAGCAAACTGATATTCAAGATCCCTTTTTCTTCTCTTGGAGAGTATTTTAGGATTTTCTCTCTCAAAAAGCTGTCCCTGATTAGTTCAATGGATGTGGAATAAGATTGTTTTGCTGTTTTCTCTAAAAGTTGTCACTGCAAACCCAGATGAAGTAAAAGCACTTGTCAGCTTGGTGCATTGTATGTATTTTGCAACTAACAGGAACAGTTTAGCTTTTTTGTCCTCTTTTGAAAATCCAAGGGACCTTGATTCTGCACATAAAAGCTCTGGCAACAAGCCCACAGATCTCTCTTCTAAGTGTATGCCAAGAGTTTGAGTTAAAAAATTCAAACAGAAAAGATTTGGGGCAATATGGATAAAAATTCTGTCCTTTCTTTTCACCAACTTTAAAACTCTTTCCCTTTATGATATCATAATCTCTAAAATATATGCAATATTCTTCAAAGCTCGCCTTCGCTTTAGCAGCTGCTCTGGGTAGCAAAATAAAAACAAAAGAGCTCTTTGGAAAAGCCTTCTCTCTCAGCAGGAAAAAAACCCCATGTTTTCCTGCTCCCCTTTAAAGACCATGTGCTCAATATCTAATTGTAGCTACATGGGGCACTGATCATTACGGTTTTGTATTTTCTAGGTCCAGTTCCTGAGGTAGGTGTCAAAGCAGCTGCCATGGCAGGGAGGTGGTGTGCCAGTCTGCTGGCAGTGTTTCCCTTTGTTTGGGGAAGAACACTGCTTCCATTGCTGCACCAGCAACCACTGCCCCCAAAACCAGCCCTTCCATCCTTACCTTTGCTAACACTTGCAATTACCGTGCTGAGGTTTTAATTAAGGAACAATAGGATTGAAAAGCAGCTTCGAATGTGGCCAGTGGGTAATTTGAAGGATTCAAAAGAGATGTTGCCTGTTTAAAGACAGGAGAGAAAGGAAGCCGATATCTGGACACCTTATAGATAAGCTTTACAGGGTGAAAGTTCAGCACATTTTCTTCAGAAATGTATTATTGGAATTATTGGAAGAAAAGTAGTTTTCTATATATAATTTTCTCATTTAAAAGTTCGTGTCTTCAGTCTTGCTTTTCATTTCTAAAAGTACCTCAGTTAAATGGGAGGGTTGTTTCTTTGCCTTGCTGTATTTGGATATATAGGCATATTCATAGCTGAGAATTTTCTTCTTGTGATTAGTGTGTCCCAGGTGGATGGCAGAGAGCTGTTCATCTACACTCAGGAAAAATAATGTGTGTAGAATCACATGAAAACACACACATTTTTTTTCTGTTTTATATAGAGGTGTAGTACTCAATAATATTAATGGGGTATTTTGGTTTAATAGACAATGCTGCTATGTTTTAACACTTCAATATGTTCAAAAGTAGAGCCTAGAAGAAAAAAATCATTTACTTAAATAGCTTACATGGCAGGCAAGTGTATGAGAGTCAATGGAAATCAATACCAAAAGAGACATTTCTACTACCAGGCTTTTGAAAGAGATGTATAGACAAGGCTGTTAATTGGTTTTCAATGGAATAATTTTCAGTGGAGTTCATAATTATTTAGCTGTATGTATCCTCAGTCCTCTGTAATTTCCCTTTAACTTCCAAACTCTCCACTTTCTATTGAGCATATATAAAAGAATAACATTAATTTGCCACTTTCTGGCACTCCGTGTTCTATAGGCCTCATTTTTCTAGTATCAAATGTCTTTGTGTTTTTAGTGTCACTTGAATTGCCCTAAATTTTTTCAAGAAATATGTTGCAAACAAATGTTAAGAAATAATTCATTATTTCTATTCTTGAGCTCAAAATATTTCAGCGATCTTAATTTTCCAGGCTAGTTTTCAATATGCTGCCCCTGAAGTTGTTGCCTGCTTCTTCTTAAAAAAATCCCACGGGAATAAGCCCTGATATGTGTGTGCCTCTTCTTGTGCCCGTTCCTCCCCTTAACAAAGTTACTTTTAACTTTCTGAAGTTTGGTTACCATTTTGCTGTACATACAACTCACTAGCTGGATTTGGTAACTTTCTGCTTAGCCCGGGAATGAAATTACCTTGGAATATGGCACACTTTGATTGTGCTACAGGGACTATGCCCACTTTGGACACAGTTTAAATTAAGTGGCAGAAGAGTGTAGGGGTGCCTAAAATGCATCTGCCAACTCCAGGCATGTCAGCTCAACCTCCATTACCCTGACAACCTTGTGCATGCTATAAATAGCCACAGTGTGGGACAGACAGTCCTGCGGCACGGCAAAGATTTTCACTGGAAACAATTCTGTGAAAGCTTTTAGGAAGACAAGCTGGGAACAGCCCTAGATAGAAACAAAGCTGAATAAAAGCCAATTTAGAAGCCAGAAAATAAATCCTAACTTAGGAGAATGCTTCATCCCTCAGACAACGTGGTGTAAAGATCCTTTAATTTTCAGATGACAGAATAATTTTAGCCTATGGGCAACCCAACCCACCCCAATTTTGGGTGCATAGAAGTTTTTGGATGCTATCATGAATTTTATCCTGTCCACTTAGAAACAAGAAAAACTAATACTTTTATAACAATTCTTAAGTATAATAAAGTAAATAATTGAAATATTATGGCGATATTAACTTAAAACTGTGTTTGTTCAGATATTGAATATAAAGAAAATAGAAGTGGGGCATTCGATCCAGCTCCTGTCTGAGTGAGCAGACTTGTTTAGCCCAGTGTCCTGTCTCTGCAGTAACTAATCAAGGTACTGCCAGAGGAAGTTTATTCTTTAAAAATTAAGTCATATTTAGTTCTTTTGGCAGCACACCCTCCCAGTCAGCAGCATCAGAACTTCCTGCTCTGGCTCATAATCTGAATGGTCATGTTTAAGTGCCATTAGTTTATCTGTTCTTGATTAATTCATCTAGTTGTGTTGTATTTTTTGCATTTTGAATGTTGTCTGGCCATCAGTTTGGCATTGCTCTGCAAAAAAAAATCTTTTCTTTCATTTGCTTTAAAGTTATTATCTCATTTTTTAAGCTGGCCTCAATTATTGCATTGTGAATAATGGTTCTTGAGTGATCAGCTTCACACCATTTATTATTTCCTTTTCTTAATTTCAAGTACCCTTCCAGTTTGCCTCTCTATTCACTGGAGAATATCAAGTCTCTTTTCTTTGCAGAACTTGTTCTGCACCCCCTGCTCACACTTGTCAGCCTTCTATGTTTTTATTACTTGGACCATATGATTTTTTCAGACAGCATAGCCAGAACTGCATACAGTAATTACAGTGTGGGCACACCAAAGATCTACAAGCAGTTTAATATGTCTCTGTTTATACCCAGACTCCTTTCCCAATAACTCCCAACAATCTGTTTGCCATCCTGACTGCTATGGGTAACAGCTAAATCAAATCCAGCATTGTGTATGTTTGGGTTTTTTTATTAGCCTTCATTCATATTTATTGATAGTGAGTAGTAATTGCTGTTTTAACTATCACTCCCTAAATCCGTTTGATCTTTCTGGACTCTTCAGTTTTTTGTACGTAATTTTAACTCTGACCGCAATGAATAATTTTGTATCATCTGCATGCTTTGGCATCTTTCTGCTAGTAATTTTCTCAAGGCAGATGAAAGGAATGGAACAAAGCATATGGAATGAGGTGAATGCAACAGGTAACCACAACAAGGAGAAGCTGATGGCTATTAGACACAAACACTTTTTTTCTGAAGCAGTCTTCTTAAATCCCCATTTGAAAGCCTGTTAGCACGTGGCATTTTCTTGCCTGTGTTTCATGAGTGCAGTTCTGAGAAGTTACTTACCAGGGCAGTAGGGGCTTTACAGAATTTGATTCTAAACTTCTTTTTTTCCAGCTTGAAAATGTGGTATAAAAGCAACTGCTACCTAGGAAAACAGAGGATCAAGCCTGTAATGGATGATCTTAAAATAGCGGTATATTCTACAGCTCACTCAGGATTGCTGTTCATGTTATGCCACTCCCAGGGATTATTTTGGTTTATGATCATCCCTTTGTTGTCCTATAAAGGTTTCTGATCATATCTGAATGTGGTCATACCTATGTGAGGCTGTGCTAGATAACATGTGGTGGTGTATGCTGAAGTACAGTGACAGTTATATTGAAACTTCATGTTTCTGATCCAGGGTGCATAATAACGACCCAAATGTCTGCTGATGTGCCCAGCTTAGCCATCACCCTGTTGCCTCCTTCTGACTTTTATTTGCTTCTTTAAATAATTTTAAACCCACGAGAAGCAACAATCCCTGCTGCCTAAGACTGGTGTGTGTCACCTATAAGTAAAGCTTTACTTACAGGTGACAGGTGTTCTTACATAGATTTCAGCAAAATCTAATTTGGTTAATTCTAAGGAAATTTCTGTGAAAAGTTTGATGTGGTATCTCTAGATATTGACTAGCATACATACCAGTATTTCAGTGCTGTACTAAGGTATAAGAAAAGAGAACCTGGAATGGATGAATTTTTATTTTCAGGTGTGATAGATCATATTTCTTGTATTCATCAATTCCCTTTAAAATGTTTGCTTTGCTCAAACAGTGACCTTTCCTAACGTGATCCTTACAGATCCATTCTTATAGATGGTTCTATTTATTTTTGCAAATGAAGCTTATACATTCTGTTATTATTTTGGGAACTCAGTATCTTTCCAGGAATTTCACCTCTCCCAGAAATGTGTGGTTGTGTTCTCTCAGGGTGCTTGGTAAGAAGCAGTGACTTCACTTCTTCAGATAATTCTGCACGAGAGTGTAGGAATAGGAAGCCTGGCTCAGATCCAAGCTCCCTCTCTTCTGGCAATACCCTATGTAAAATGCTTTTAAGGAAGATTATAATAACCTAACAGATGGCTTGTGTAGGATAATCTGACACTGATCACTTATACTTAAAGGTTGTTTTAAACCCAGAAGTGTAATTTATTTCCACGTTTTTATTATGATTCTTTATCATAATAAAATATTATTTTCTGTATAGATATCTCTGAATCTTGTAGTCCTGATGTTAGCAGCAATCAGTTCTTCAGTCAGATAATATGTCTTTATGAAAAAACATTTTTTGTTTTGCTTTTTTTTCTCATACTACCACGTGAGAAAATTTATGTCATCATTATTTCATATACAATTACTGTGACAGCTGTTATTCCTCTTTCCTCAGCAGTAAACAATCTCACACCTTTTCAATCTTGACATGTCTCCCAGATTCATGATCATTCTTATAATTTTTCTCAAAGTTCATGATCTGTCCCTAAATACCTGATTTTAAAAACTTTCCAGATGAATTTTAACTCCTGCTGGTAAATATAAAATTGTTTTTCTGTCCTCCATATTCACATCTTTTATCTATCCCAGGCACACCTTTAAGCAATATTAAATGAAGCTGAATGAGTGTGAAAAAGAAGAGCTGCTGGGAATTAGGAAGCCTAAATTTGATTACTTCCTGTTGATCAAATCATAAGATATCTCCTATACCCCTACCTGAAAAAAACAGGGATAATAGTAGTTCCTTGTTCACAGAATGGAATATAGGCACAAGAACTCAAATTATATAAATACCTCAGGAAACATTCTCAAATATATATAATGCTACAGAAGGGCAGGTTATCTGTATTCAGGCAGCCCAGTGGCTTGAATCTAATTGTTTCCTGAGAAAATGCAAAATATAATAGATTTTGACATGTAAAGTTTCCAAGTATGTGACTATGTTCCCTTCATTACAGGCATGTAAAAAAACCCCTTTTTAAGTTAAAGTAGAAGAAATAATAATTCCACCTGACAAGAATAGCTGGAGCATTAAGATTATGACATAAAGATTAGCTAGACAATAAAATACAATACTGGCCTCTTTCTCACCTCATAGGAGTTTCTTCAAATGGAAGTCATAAATAATGAAATTATAAACAGGAGCTTTTGGTAAAAAGAGAAAAAAAAAACACAACCAAAATCTTTATTCATTGTTCATGTAATCTCTACACTTCCTCCTAAGGGTATCTCAGTGCCTATTTAATATATAGAATAGAAGAGACTTGTGGTTTGGTTATGGCGTTGATTTTTTTTTCTTTCCTCAGATGGTCACATAGGCTTTTATGATTTATCCTTTCTTTAATACGGTATTTTAATTGTCATCCTCTGTCTTGGTCCCTGAGTAGTGTAGGCTTAACCTACTCTGGTTCTTTGTGACTAGAAATGTCACTATAGCTCTTCCAAGCAGTTATTGTCTTAAGCTCTCAAAGAGATCCATTCTCTCATACCTGTGCATGGGTGTTCATTTCATCTTCAGATGTATTTCAAAACCTCAGCAACATTTCTTCAGCCTTGAGTTATCCAAATCTGAAAAGCTGTTGGTCTTGGCTTGTAGGAAGCTGTGTGCATCAATGTTCAGCAGATGTACCTGATGCTGGTTTTTTTCAGAAATGTAAGCCAAGTTTTCACAGTGCCAGTGTCTTTATTTTGCCAGTGCTTTCTCTTTGGCTCTTCCAGTTATAGGAATTGACTTTTAAGTTAAACATGGACAAATTTGGCCAGTCTGCAGCAATAAAAGGCATTTTTGGCTGGATCTCAGCAGCCAGGTGACTTATTCTGTGATGTCCATGAATTCTCCTTAGCTTTGAGATCTGGTGGTTTAGACTTACTGTTTTGCCTTTTGTTTTCCTTATCAAGCTGTTGCAAATGTTCCTGAACTAAACAGCATTTAATTTTTTTTTCCAAATAAATGGGTGTGGTTATTAATAAAAGTTAATTCTGTGAGGTACCTTTGAACACCTCAACAATGCAAAGCTTCTACCAGTCATAGGTGAGACTAAAAGACCAATGTTTGAAAGTTGCAAGCAGCTGAAAGAAAGGGCCTTTATATTAGAATTACTTATCCAGGCTTAACTATAGCTCACATTGTGTGACTCAGCTATAATTCTATTAGCAATAAGACACTGCAGGGAGTGTATTTCCAAGCAATTATTATACTTGGGTGATTAAAGTAATTCTAGATATGACCTTGTCCCGTATAATACCGCCAGAGGCATGTTGTAATCTTACAGAAGTGTATTGCTTGTCTCATCTCATTGCTTAATTATAAAATGTACACAGTAAATATTGTGGAGATAGGAAATGGAAACTCATGGAACTGATGCTATAAAACCCTCAGGTATTATATTATAAAATGAAACGTAAAGTATGACTCCGTATTTTGCCCAACTGTATCTTCAATTTTATAACAAAATAAGCAAGTAACCAATTGCAATCATAGATCAACTTATTTTGAAGCCACACAAGATGCAAAGATCATTATATCACATAAAAATACACCTTTTCTCTTTTTTACTACTTTCTTCCGGTGTTACTAGAGGCTTTTCATGTTAATGTAAAGCAGTTCAATCAATAAGCTATGGTCTTCCTCAAAGATTTTTTTTCTCCATGTAGCAAAGCTTAAACCTGATTCAGAACAGGTACATGAAATTCACCTCTATTTCCTTCTAGGCTTTTTTCAGAACAGAGATTCAAACTCGTTCTCTTAAAGGGGAAAAAAAAAAGGTTTTATGTAGCCATAGGTATGACAGTCTTGCTCCTGGGTTTCTTCGTTTTGAGTATAAGATTTGCATCAAAATTCAGTGCTGGGGAAAAAAGCAAGAGCACTGAATCCTGAAGAAAACACATAAACTGGTAATCACTTCTACCATTGTAGGATATCTTTATGCAATGAATTTCAATTACGACATAATAAAATCTATAGTCATAGAAGTATTTCTTGGGCCTGATCAAAAGGTGACTGAAATAAATAGAGCCACCATGAGTTAGTTCTGTTCAAACATAAAATATTGTGAGTTTATTTAGCAATATAAAAATATATTTTGCCACTATTTTTTTCAATATTGCATTTTACATTATTTTGAGTCTATACTTCTATTTGCCTAAAAATTGTGGAATAAAGCAAGAATTTGCCTACACAAAACTTAAGACATTAATAATTGACATACAGAGCATTTTCTGGGGATTAATAACCAGCTGGGAGAGCTGATGGCCTGAGGCAAAGCCAAGGGCCATTACCCCCTGGCTGGTTATTAAATCCCCGGGAAATTCCCGATGCTAAGGTCATGATTGCTATTACAATCTTTTTTTCTAAAAGAAGAAAAAACCCCTTGCTTCAATTTATTTCAGCCTTTTCAATAATTTATTTTAAAACACTGCATATGATAGGAATACAATGACAGTGGTGTTCGGACATTTCTAGGGATCTAAAAACCCCTCAGTATCAACAGAAAGTCTCCTATTTTTTCCTGATAGCCTGTGGATCAGGCCCTGTTTACAGGCAGCAGTCAAAATGCTTTTTGAGTATCTAGTACATTGTCAAGGTTAATTCATACTAAGAAACAGAAAACTTCCATTTTAAGTTAGTTAGGAAGAAAAATGGCAAACCCACTACTGGCTGGCAAAAGAGTAGATAAGTAAGAAGCCTTAAATTGTATCATTTATATTGTAATATGATAGGCAGTGTTACAATCAAATGTCTGCTCAGTCCATTACTGTAGCTTGTGTACAAAATGACAATTTTAATTGTGGCTGGATGTGATCTCCAGTGCAGCCCACAGCAACACAGTGGGTGATAGAAAGAGAATGAAATCAGTGCCCTATATGCAAATGCTATTAGGAAAATCAGCTACTTGGTAAAACAAGTCTGGCATCAGAGAAGGAAGGGCGAAACAGTAATATTTTATTGTCAATAGAAGTGGTGAAAGCATGCAGATTAGATTAGAACGAACCTAATTGGAGATATGGGTGGTTTGCAGTACAGTAGTGGGAACAGGCGTTAATTTGTGTCATGCTACGCCATGTCACTACCACTTGAAATTCCATTGGGCAATATTAATTCAAACAGAGGTCTAGGCTGCTAATAAATGAGGTAAATTGAGTCAATTACTAATTTCATGCTTTTCTGGTTTTTGGTTTGGATAGATAATATCCACAATTTAATGCACTGTCCTCTAGAGATCTTTGCCACTTATGAAGAACATGTGTTCATAGAATTATTTATACTATTCCTGGTGATAAACATTGCTCCTGTACCCAGAGCAATGGGACAAAGGGCGGGAAGGGAGCCAGGTTTTGTCTGCCTTCTCCTTTTGATTGAACTATTTCATTATTTGCGATACGGCTTTCTTGCCTTCAGGCAGATCTTCACCTTCTCCTTGTCATTTGCTTCCTTATCTGTGGCACAGCAAAGTGTTCATTCATGTGACTGCATTGACACCTCCCTATCAATATCTTATCACTGCTTTAAGTAGCTGGCAAGAATATTTTGTACAAGTTAAGGCAGAGAGGAGCAACTTTACACCCCTCTCTTGCAGGAGAGACCCACTCCCACTGTGCTCTTGCTCCACTCCAACCTGTGGCTGATAAGGCAGGAGCTGTACAATCAGCTCCAGCAACTCACCTACCACGCTGCCCAGGGAGCACTCTCTGATCCACTGGGCTCACTTTCAAGTCTTGGATGCACTCCCAGAAAACCCACTTCTAATAGAATCTCTCCCACTCTATCAGCATAATGTATGACCCGATACCTCTGTTCGGGAAAGACAAAGCGGAATAAACATGACGGAGGGGTTTTGATCTCTCTGGCAGGATTATTTGTCTGCTCTGCTATATCTTCTTACTGAAATAGCACATTATTTATTATTGCTAACTGAACTCACCACCTCTTAGTTCAAGATGTGTATCACCTACTGTCATTTCTTTCTCTTTCTCATAAACACATGCCAATCACTTGTAAAAGTTAAAATAAATGAGAAGGACATAAAGGAACACTACCCCCACCCCTCAAAAAGGCAAAGGGGAGAAAATAAAGAAGAAACTCTAACATAAACTGCTTAACTTGTAAAGTTACTGAGGAGAAATGACAGTACAGAAAATACTTGTACCAAGAAAATCTTCCTTCTTGCTTCTATGAAGCAAGCTCAGCATTTCTCCTTCCCATTTACCTTTCTATTTTCTACAATTTAAACATAACTTTTAAAACATAATTTTACGGGTTTACCTTTGCTTATTGTTACATCTTCCTCAGTAGGATATGTCCTACTCTGGTTTTAGTGTTTATAGAAGTTCATTGTTTTTTAAAATCTTTGATGTGCTCAGCAGAGAATTAATTGTGAGAGCTAGTGAGGGTAAATTAGACTGAAAAAACCCTCTATAAATACACAAATATTGTGATCATGCTCATAGAAAAGGAAGTACAGAAAAGTGCAGAGGCAGCTAAATGACATTAAATGATCTGAAGCCAAATGATCTGAAGCCAGAGTCCCATCTTTCATGGTTCAGTACAGGTCATTGTGTGAATTTTATTTTTCACACTAACCTTTGTCTGTATTTGTAAAATGAGTATTCATGACTACATCTTGAGAAGAAGTTTAAGTCCCTACATCTTATGGACATAAATACAGCTATCAAAATTATGTATCTATTCCTTTCAGCCAGACCTTACATCTATTTAATGTTGCCATTTCATGACCGCAGACATTTTTGATGGAGCTTTTCATCTTTATTTTTTCAGTAAAAAAGTAATAAAGAATTACCTCCTGAAATCCTGGCTTTATTGTGAATATGCACAGATTATCCAGATCCTATCAATATTTGGTATTGTGTTTCACTTTGTGACTCTTTTCAGGAGTGATCATTTTCCTCAAACTCTTTCCGCAGAATTCAAACCCACGACTTCAAACTAATGTCTGTTAATTTCTTTAGAACTATCATTTCCTTTATGACTTCCTGAAGTGCGCTGTATACAAACATATTTTTACATCATGGCACAGGACTGCCTTTACACTCAAGGCAGAAAAAAAATCCGTTGACTTTTGGGTGAAATGTTAGTCTTCAAATCCAGATGAAAATGAACATGGCAACTTATTAATATTAATACTAACCTATTAGTATGTATAACATGAATATCTCAACAACTACTCATTCTCTAAGTTGATAAACCAACAACGAGTGTATCATTCTGTAAAACACTGTAAGCCTTTAAATGCAAGGGAAAGGCACTGCAGCTGAATTATGAAACAGATTGGTTCTCTGCTAGATTTGTACTTTGCATGTTTGTGAGGATATTAACCTCGGGATGGGAGTTGCGTGCCCCCTAATTACACACTCAGGTTATTTTGAAAAGCTTTTAATCGGACTTTCACATAACAGTGAACATGAAAAACATACAGATAAAAAGGGGCCATGCCTTTGAATTTACATGGGCAAATAGTACTTTCAAGTCTTCAGCAGCAATTTTTTCTGTTGACATTGTAGATGTGAGGTTTATGCCACCTGGGTCAATAACCTCCTTGTTTCAAGAAAAATGGCTTCTTTTTCTGGAATGTTTAACAGACAGTGGAGGAGATTAAACAGAAGCTCTTACATAATCTTTTCATTTGTATGTTAAGAAGAGATGGACAGGATGCATATAGAATGGTATTTGTGGAATTTTTACCAAAGCTATCATTGCAATCAAAATCTGAAAACAAATTACTTTTCCATTACCATCATTCACGATTCTTTTTCCTTAAGTTTAGCAGGGTAAAGTCCTGGCTTAAGCCTTTTCAATGAACTAAAAGCATTAGGAGGAGATAAATACAATGAGTGCAAATCCATTTTACTGCTGAAATTATTGTCTTAGTAGCTCAGTAGGAAGTATTCTCCTGCCATTGCTGCAGGACTCGTCAGAAGAAATTCTGGCTCTACTGAAAATTAAGAGAAAAGCTTCCTTTGATGTCAGTGGGGACAGGATTACATCTTGGTGTTTGTCACCATGGATGCTAATTTTAACCCTCAGGAGAAATGTATTCACCAGTGTCCTCAAAGCAGAGCTTTGCAGTATTTATTACAGACTGCTCTCCAGCAGAGCCTTACCTTTTTTTTCCCCTGACAATTCTGACTGCAAATAAATAAAATCTAAGTGAGGAATCATGAAATCTGTCATCTTTCTGGGTTCTTCTGTACCTTTAGTAGAAAACTAATCTTAGGTGGCCAGTTCTTATTAGGCAGTGAGCACTTATATAAGATTCACAATAAGATATCACAATTAATAGATCTCTAAGAAAGAAAATTTATCACCTACTTAAGAGACAAGACCCGAATAGGCATGACCACCAAATAGATGTCATTTTTATTTGAGAAATGTTAAACTTATAACTAACAATTTGCTGCTCTGAAGTGCAAACGTAGATTTTAGTATCCAATATCATATCGTAAGAGGAATTCAGAAGTTTAACTCTTAGAAGACTGGTGCATGGTCATTTATTGCAGTCTAAAAAAAAGATTTTTCCCTGTAGATTAAGAGATATTGTAACTCTGACAATGGTACATCAACAACTGTTGCCATGAGCCTCCTACTGGAGTTTTCACAAAGAGGTACAAGTGCAAAGTTTAGTAGATTTATTTTAACTGCTTTAAATTGCAACCCACTCTCGTAAGTGTAACAAAAAACTGAGTAAGATGTTCTGTCCATCTGCAGTTTTTGTTGTCTTGGAAAGTATTTCTTTGTCCTGGAGGAACCCATGTCTGCTCAGCAAATGTATTAAGGACTAATATTTTAAATGTCATAGAAAGGATTGAGTTAGAAGCCACCTTCAAAGACCATCTAGTGCAACCCCTCTGCCATGGGCAGGGGAATCTTTCACTAGATCAGGTTGCTCATGTTGGCTCGTGCTTACTATGGAGATGTTGATTAATGTAACACATAAGGTTTGTGTACAGATGCCCTTCCCTGACCAGAATAAGTTGGAAAAGCTGGATAAAACAGTGAATAAATACAATGTTATTAGCACTATTGGCTACTCCTCTTGTTTTAGTCTGTACTTTGGACATAAAGAGTCTCTACGTTTTACCAAAGCTCACAGAGGTAAAGAGAGAACTTTCCTCCCCTTAGCAATTAAAAGACAACCACTGGTCCAGTAGATTTAGTGATATGAGTCATAACTTTATCTAAGGCAGTTTTGTGGCCAGCCTGGATATGCAGATGGCCCTGGCATATGATCGTGAAAGTGATGTAAATCATTTCTCATTGAATCGTAGCATCCCAAGCTGTTGCCATTTAATTGTTCAGTTTATACAAAAGCAAATGCCAGTAGAAAAATCTGAACTAACTGGCATGGTCATTCTGTGAGGTGCTGCTTGTTTATCAGCCACAGATTGTTGCAACAGTTAACTTCTGCCCCAGAGGGTCATGCACTGTTTCGCCACCTCATTTGACACGTTTCTGTCAGTTTCGGTGTCTTCACAGCTTTTTGGTTTGTGTAATTCTCTTTTATCTCTCTGATCCAAAGCCAATAAAGTGTTTAAACTTCCTGTTTCATGCTGAAATAATGTTTATTTTACTTAATGTGGGCCTCTGTGCTCTCCTACCGTGACAGGTCAAAATAATTTCCTAACACTCTACCCAATACTTTAAGGCAGGTTTGAAAATTTCTATGTCTATAAGCTGGGAGTTGTACTCTAAAGTGGTGGGGAAAAATATTAGTAATATGTTCTTACCATAGCAAAAGTGAGGTAAATAAATTTGTGCAGACAGGTGAGTCTTCAGATTTTCTATTGTAAACTAAAAAACTTACCTTTTCTAGAAACATGGTTTTCTGGATGGTTTTCTTCTTTTATTCTTATCGTCCATTTTTCCAGTTGCACTTTCTCTCTTAGAGTGGAATATTCTTTTTAGATTGAGAAGAAGGCCATATTTTCCTGTGTGTTTGCACCATGCACAGTCTACATATTTTAGATTTAATCCATCTACACTATAAAATATGTCTTTGTATTCATTGACACTTGACTGTAAGTCACACAACTGGATCATAGGGAATATGCTGGCTAACATGCCTTTAGTGTGCAGCAAACATAAAAGTATATGATGCAATTAATTAGGAACATATTGGAGATATTTTTGTGACTGGTGGATTTAAATGGCAATGAAAAGATTAGCTCCTTGGTCAAGCATCTTAATGACAAATGTTGAGATGGGACAATATTAAATACTCTGACAAGCATGCAGCAGTGCTAGAATAATGCTTTCTAAAGCATTAAAAAAATAATAGTGGTTGGGCTGTAGGAAAGTGAGTCCTGAAAGAAACAGAACACAAGTAAAAATGAAAAGCTGTATTAGCTTTTCCACTTGACTCCTACTGCAAGAGGAATAGGCAGCACTACTGCTGGTATACTTCTGATAGCATAGTTCACATAGACTCTAACTGGCTGAATTTTAGAAACAGAATTAAAGCCATTATTCTGTTTACAGGAGTTATAGAAAAACATTACTAAACAGAATACTACAGCAGCATTTTGTCATCTTATATTTCCTCTCACTATTCTGTCATCCCGTTTAATCTATTTATATATATTTTTATTTCCAGGCCTTCATGGGCCACTTGCTGTGCTCATTCTACTGGTACCTAAAAGAATCCCGGCTTTAACTGAGGAGATGGGAATTTGGTCGTAATGGAATTAAGGAATTTCAGATTAAAAATGCTTAATTAGAGAAATTCAGAGTTAGTAGAAAAAAAACCTTGTGGATATATGAGGAACTGGATAAACAGCAAACTGCAGTGAGAAGTACCAAGGAAATAAGTATCAGGGGTAAAACTCAAAAAAGAAAAAAGGGCTGTTTAAGGTCTTTAAAGACTGGCAGAACTCATGCATATTTTTATATGTCTGGGAATAAATGAGGAATATCCCCAAACATTAGAGCTCTGAAATTTTGGGGACTGTCTTGCAGTCCAACTACATCTAAAATGAAGCTTGTAAAGTTTATGAAGAGGATTGTGTGATGTGATTGTGATATTAAATAAGTGATGTTGAATAGTCTCATATTCTCATAACTTGCTATCTCTACAGTAGTGATAAACATACCTTGGGATTGTCATTCAATTGTGTATTTCTTCTTAAGACTCAAGACCTTAGTAAAAAGAAAAATAAGGAAAGAAATAGAACTGAAGTTTGGAATAGAACTTCTTTCTCCATAAGAAATCCAGATTGGAATGTTGGACAATGTCAGTAGTAACAGGGTTCTGGCTGCAAAGCAGTCAATTTATTGACTCATTAACAGTTCATAAAATTTAGCATTCCTCTGTTTCTTGTCACTGGTAAACATATGCTCTGAATTTATAGTGGGATCTGCAGTACCATTCCATAAATATTAAAAATAGTTTTGTGATCATTACAATGAATGTGTTTCAAACCACAGTGGAATTCTGATCTTAAATAAAAGAATTGCAAATTGTGTCAGACAAGTTCACATGATTCATGACCTATTGAACTCATTGAAACAATCCAGCAATTCAACGAAAGCCTTCAAGAACACTTATTTTCTTCCAGTATCTAAAAGCAATTTCTGATCATAAACATAATTCTTGAGGTGTGGATGAAATATACTGTTGCTCGGTATAGTGTATCACAAATGGAACCAGTGAAAAGGCATTCCCAGGATGCTGATAAACAAATGTGATGATTATAGATCTTTTCAGTTCCAAATGGAGTTAAGACATAAGCACCATTTTATCTAGTGTTAAATAGGGTCTGGTATATCTGTTACTGCCAGATTCCTCTAGATTTACTCATGTTGAAAATTCGTATTTAGTTTGAGTAAGGGAATTAGACTTTGACATACAAGTTTTAAAATTCTGCTGTAAGTACATATTGACAAGGGAATGAAGTAATGGACTGAACTAATTACTGTGATATTTCTGTTCTTTTTGATAAATGTAGTAAAATATATGAAAACAGCTCAACAATTAACACAAGAAGCAGATAAATTCCATAATGTGAGCTTTTACTTTCTCTTTTCATCAGAAATGTGGTATGGAAATTGTTGACCACAGAAAAAGAGAATCTCCTTCTTTCTCCTCTTCCTGTGAACTTGTCTTGATGACTCCCTTTTCCAACATTCTTTGGCTGGTAGGGTCGTCAACAATTTTTAGAATGGCATCAAATGTAGCTGACAGTAGACTCCTACATATAAAAATATGTGTTATTTTTTGGTTGAAAGCATTTATTTTGGCTGTCCAGTTTAAATTTGATTTGACTTGATGCAGTTAAAAAGGAATAAAAAGTCATTTTATATGCAGACATATAACTTGCCATGGTATAACCTCATCCAGCAACTGAGTACCTTGCAGCCCTTCATTCACCCTCTGACCCCCGCCACCAGTGGGATGGGGAGGAAATCAGAAACAAAATTAAACCTGTGGGTTGAGATAAGGACAGTTTAATAATTGAAATAATAATTGAGATAATAATAACAGCAACAATAAAACCGATAAATTTGTAATGAGAAGGGAGACAACAAAGAGAAGGGAATAAAACCTGAGACAGATAACTGATGTACAATACAATTGCTCTTTATGTATAAAGTAAGATTGTTGAGTGGACAATTATCTACAAACACCTGCATTTGTAGAACCCTGTGTTTGTGATAGGGAAAGATTCTACCTCACTGACTGAGTATGATATGAGGTACTACAATTTTTCTTGCTGTTCACTAAGTAACTTTATATGAAAGAATATACTTTTTCCTACTTTTAAGAAGTCCACCTAAGGTATACAAGCAACAAAACTATCCCCAAAAAGGCTACAAAAAAATAATGTGTGTTTTTCAGTCTGGAGTAAAGGCTGGGTTGGCTGTGTAAATGTGCTCCTTATGCATCTCCATTCTGATAGCTTGGGATAACTGAGAGTATATGCAAGCAATAAAAGAGGCAAGGTCACAGTGGTTGAGATTTGTTCCATAGCAGACCTGCTGCTTTTTCTCGGAGTTTTCATGAGATACAGCAGGATACAAATATGAGACTGTACGTATTTGCAATCAAGATATATTCTAAGCAGCTGATGTCACTAATTATATTCCATTTCCTGTGTGAAAGGCAATAACACAGTTCAAATTACCTTTCAACTATTGGGACGCTTCCATAAACTCAAGGACCGAAGCCCAACCAACCTTGTCTATTCTGAGTCCTGTAATGAACCAGGTATTATGCATCTTTCAATAATATCTACAGCCAATGTCTATGATTTTTTTTTCCTGTTCTGATGAGATGTCTGTAAAAGAACATTCAATCTCAGTTCTAAATAGTGGGGAATAACATACACTGTTGGGTAACAGCTGAGTGTTTGAGACTGACTTTTTAAGAAATGGAGTAGAAGCACACCACCACAACTTTTCTTCACCTCCTATGTGCAAAGATTTATGAATGAGTACTAATCTTTACATCCTTTTAAAAAACCTTTCTATTCAAGTTTTCTAAATTATTCCCTGAACAAACTATTTGCAAGTCTCCACTGAATCCTTCCTAGTTAGGAATGCAGAAGGTAAAGCCTGATGCAGAACTCTACTGCCTGACATGAAATGAAACAGTGCTCTTGTCTTTGCTTCTGTATCTGAACGAGCATCCATGATCATCTTTATGAGTGATCATTCAATTAATGTGTGATTCTCAGGCCACATATAGAAAAACAAAATCCCAACTCCTCTGTAACTTCCTCCTTCTGCAGTGCTGTGATTTGCCAGTTTGACTGTTTTTTATAAATATAAGAATTGATCACACGGACCATTAAGGAAGACTCTATGTGAGGTGTTATGTTTGTTATTAGGTGGTACATAAGGAAAAATTATATAACAAGATAATTAAAGTGAGAATGTTCTGACACATTATTGGACATTTTTAATGTAAAAAAAAAATTTAATTGTTTGATTTGTCTGGTTGCAGTATAGTAGTACTGATAGTATGGCTTTGACAAAGACCTGAAATGATTAAAAGTATTAGCATATCTGACAGTCTCTTGATAGTGAAATAAATCTCATTAAAATCTAATAATTGGCATTGAATTCAGCAAGTTCAGTAAGAGGGTGTTAAAAAACACAGGTGCAGAGTAAGTCTTGGCAGAGCTGTTGGTACAGGTCAACAATAGGCAGTCTTACCCGCCAGGCATGTAACAGTGCCCAACAAATTAAATCCAGGCTTTTTACCAGATCCTTCAAATATACCAACACATATTAGCAATAGCTCCTCTTCTGAAAGTGTGTTTCACAGGACAGATTGTAATAGTAAACAATGGCATGAATCCTTGCCTTGGTATCATGTAACAAATAATAACTCAGTGTATGGTTCTGTTCATTCAAACACACTGCCTGAAAAGCCACTGAGCATGTACTGACATCTCATTCCTTTTCCTCCCACTTTACTTCCACATCTCAGCTCTAAGCTTCCAGCCTTGTATAGGCACTGTCTGGTGTTAACCATATGTAGTGTTATTACCCAAAAACTACAGCTCTTTTATTTCAAAAAGCTGTATGGAGTTTGGAGACAAAACAAAAACTATTTTTGAAACCAGAAATCGACCTAATTAAAGCAATCTTGTGTCTTTGCTTTGACTTTTCTTTTTTAATACTGTAAGAAAAATGGATATATATCCTTTCTGTGTTTTGGATTATTTTAACACCATCTTAATACCATACATGGTACAACCAAGTGTGTCAAATGGTCTATGCCTACTACTGCTTTCTAAATAAGTAAATAGCTTATTATGTATCAGATGTAAACAGTTTGTTTTGACTTGTCATGCTACACTTAGCAGCCTTATAATACATACTAGTGTCAATCATAGCAACAGTACTAAAAAGTCAGCTTTTATTGAAATATATCTATAAATGCATAGCTGAAATAATAATAAAAAAAGTTGATAAGATCATCTAGTTAAAGTTAGAATGTAATTGTAGTTTCCATTCTCTCAGCAGACACTTAGGACTAAGTTCTTTAAAGTTCTCTTTTTCATTTGTAGATGGGTAGTTAGTTATATGCCATGCCAGTTCTGGGAATTCATTAAAGAAGCAGGACTGACCCTCTGATAGTCTCCATGGAGGCGAGAGACTGTTCTGCAGCCAGGAATTGTCAGTGTTCAGGGTCACACTCTCTGTACTCCCATTACAGTGGGTAAACCTGGAACTGGAGGTTTGTGACACTTCTGAAAATATGCCAGTTAAGTAATCCAAACAAATTCCAGAACACAGACCACTACTATTTGCTGTTTGTATCCCACATAATTTTTCAAGTGGCCAACAAACCTCTTATCTCCCGCAGTGAATAACCAACAAAGAATTACCTGTTACCTCCACCATTACAGGCACTATAAACTCAGCCTTTATACAGGGATATGATCTCAAATTTCCTCAGGTTTTTTTTTTTTTTTTTGGTGTGTGTGATTTGTGCAGTGAAAAGGTCTGCCTGTTCATTCAGCTTACAAGACTTCTAAGGGAATATGTTCTATCCATCAAAAGCTGGAAAAATGCCTTGTGGGAGAGGGTCAGTTTCTTCAAAAGAAAGAAGGATGAGAAAGCTTACCTGGCCATACTTTGTAAGCAAATACACTTTTTGATTGGTGTATTGTTTCTTAGAGTTCCTGCCCTTCAAATTACTGAAAATGAGCATTTGAAAATTGTGTTAATCATCCCACTGGTATATTTAAAGTAGCTTCTCAGGTAAATACTACCTTTTAGAAATTAGTTCTTCAAGGAATTTTAATGTAAAAGTGATTTCAGGCAGATAAAGTAACAAACTCTGCAAGAGTCTAGGAAAAGTAAGGTAAAATGGAATCTGAAAAGGAGAGGAGCTGGCAAGGCAAGAGGGATTTATTAGCTGTGGAGTAGTTTTCTTAGAACCTCAGCACAAGAATTTCAGGTTGTTCTGATAAACTACAAGAACACTGGCAAAGCTGTTCCCTGTTTTCCCAGGATCTCAAGGACCCTACTTTGGA
Source organism: Ptilonorhynchus violaceus (assembly GCA_013397565.1). NCBI lineage: Eukaryota > Metazoa > Chordata > Aves > Passeriformes > Ptilonorhynchidae > Ptilonorhynchus > Ptilonorhynchus violaceus. The sequence goes on along the minus strand of VZRJ01012175.1, from coordinate 2,737,918 downwards.
GCTCAGTATTATTATGGATCTAAACCCACATTCCTGCTAAATTGTGTTTCACTACTACTGAAGTACCTGTTCAATGGTTTTTTTCCTCCTCCAAGGAACCACTGTTATCCACTAAACAAATCACAGAGCTAGGTGAAGTTAATTCTTTCTTCAAAATGCCAAAACTCATCTATTCTTGAAAATATCTACAGGCAATAAAAGCTGTTTTTCTTCCGTGCACACATGCTTTTTTGAGAATTCATATTTTTAATATAAAGTCTAAATATAAAATTATCATGTGAACATAGATACTTGTCATTTTTTTTAAATTAATTTTTTCCCATCCTATCATTGCCTTTTATACTGAACCCAGCAGAATGGATGATCCTAGAAATCCTCCAGTTTATTTAATTTTGATACTGGTTGGGTTTTTTTTTTTGCTGTTACTGTCTTTCTCAAACTTGAAAAGTTTGGAGAAGTGCCAGCTATAAAATTAAACCACAGCATATAAAACTTGTTATATACTTCCAAACCTGGGAGAGTTTTGAAAAAGCATAGGACAGCAAAAAAAAAAAAAAGAAATTCACAAAACTCTTTAAGTTTCAGAGTGAGAGAAAATGTGGAGATTATGCATCTTCATGGCACTTTCTGGATGATATGGAAGGCACAGGGAAAACTGGTTTCCTGGGAAAAAAAATGTTCAAATGTCCTTCCTCAAAATATATATTTAAACAAAATGCTTATCCAAGTTAAAGAAAAGGGAAAAAAACGCAAGCAAGCCAAACCATCTCAACAAATCGAAAAGCCCCATGAGGGAAAAAATAAGCTTAATCAGTTGTTTATGGTGCATAGACACAAACACTGATGCCAGTGAAGGGAGGAAGCAGGATGAGGATGGGGTGAATCTGAGACTGGTTTGAGGTGTGTGTGAATGACAGCTTTACAGGGCAGCTTTGGCTAAGAATCCTCATCCATCTTCCCTTTCCCCCTACTGCTACTTTCCTTGGCCCTCTGCAATCCTGCTTAATTCACTATAATCACAGAAAATTACCCAACCATAACTAAAGTTGCTTGCTTTTTTTTCTTTTCTCTGATTTCAGGGATTTAGATTTGTTCGATGAAGGGGAGGAAGGAAGCGTGTGTAGCTAGAAGAAGGAAAGGTAGAAATGAGGAGGAATGAAATGCTGGGGTGGGGAAAGAAATGCTGCTAGACTTTTCTCTGTAGCAACAAGAGGTTAATCAGCTCATTGTCCTGTGGATGGCAGGCTCAAGGCGGATGAGGTGATGTGACTTAAGCTTAAGAGCTCGTCATGGTTTAACCCCAGCTGGCAACTGAGCCCCGCACAGCCTCTCACTCACTCCAGCAGGATCCAGGAGAGAATGAAAGTGAGAAAACTCATGGGCTGAGATACAGACAGTTTAATAGGCACAGCAAAAGCCACACACACAAGCAAAGCAAAACAAGGAATTGATTCACTTCTCCCCATGGGCAGGCAGGTGTTCAGCCACACTAAATTGGCAAAAAAGAAATCCAGACTGAAAATACACACCTTAGAGCTAGGTAAGGAGAGCTGGGGACTGCATGATCAGGATCATGTTCAGGGAAGACAAAAGCCTGGGAAAGAGGAGGGAAATCCTTCACTCCCAGTTGTGATAAGGAAGCAGATCAGCTCTCTCATAAAATGTAACATCACCCTCAAAGAGACAAAGGAATTCTAAATAGGGACAAACAGACTCTTAGTTGAGCATGACACCATGGCATTGTGCTTTAATATATATTCTCCAATATATTGTTTTTGTAAACCCATTTATTCATATAGCATGAACAGTTAACTCTTCTTCAGTTTGAAAATGCAAACCAGGACACTTTTATAAAAAACCTTTCTAGACATATAACAGAAATGCACAAGGATTTAAAAAACACTTTAAATATGTATTTCTGCTACTCTAAGCAGTTTGTAACTGAGCAAGTAAAGGACAGTTTATGCCCATTTCCTAAAATGTAGGATTTTTCCCCCCAGCAGTTTGGTCTTTTAAATGAATTTATCATGAAGTGCAGGATAAATGTCATTAGCATTCACTTTCAACAAAGAAATGAGTTGGTTGTTGTCTACACTCATTTAATTTATCACTCCAAGCAGAGACTGCACCATACTGATTCCTCGTAGACACAGAGTGATTTCTCCATGCTAAGGAAGTGTTTTGCCCTTAAGAAATGACGTGTGGCTATTAAAAAAAAAAAAAAAAAGTTTTGATGTTGATCTTTAGAGCAGCAATCTTCATACAGAAAAGGAAAACTCCTACTAGGATGACAGAGTCTTCACTTGCTGTGAAGAACTTGCCTTTACAGTCTTCTAACTCCATTTAGAGTATGGTGAAGGGTGAGTATCCATAGGCTCTGAGAACTATTCTGAAACAGAAATGAATTATCCCACAGGTGTAAAATAAAATAATTAAAAACCAGTATCTGGGATAATGACATGAATTTACTACATTATGTGACAGCAACAATCCTTTGGAACAACATTTGGGAGTTCTTATATATTTGTTATACATTTTAATTTATTTTTAGGTCACATAGAACACCTTTTTTGCAGGGTTCTCAGAAAACACAGAGTAAAGAACAAGCAGTAGAAAAAGAAAAAAAGGATTAGGTGCACCTCTAATGAAATCAGTCAGTATCACCAGAGCTTTCTTAAAAACATCATTTCATTGCTCATTTCTTTGTATGAACTGGTTGACAGACACCCTGGGGCAGCTAAAGATGGAGAGAGGAGCTTTAGGATAGTTCAAACTATACAGCATTACTTTTGCTTTCAATGGGGTTAGTATCTTAATTTCACTTCATTTTTAGCAGGCTAGATTTTTTTTTAAAAATTGGTCTTAAGAGTATACAAGAAAATTGAATGATATTTTTAAATACCTGGCAGAAAACAGCCAAGGTGTGCACTTTTTTTCCCTTCCAGTTCAACTGACCATGAAGTCATTGAGCAAATAACTTTTAAAAGAAATAAATCAGGAAATCCAAAATCAATTTGCAAGGTGTGACTATTATTTTACCATAGCTTTGTGCTTTTTATTTTAGCCATGGTTAATTCTACTTAGGTGAGGTGTTTAAATACATCTATGGATGCAGAGAGTGAGGGGATAGCAACACCAGTAATAGTGTGTAACTAATTTCTCATGTAGGGACCTTTGTATGTTTGTCTCAAATTTATAAGATGCACACACTGAAAATTACAATATATTAGAGATTACACCTCTTCATTGTCTGTGACTGATATATTAACAGTACACTCCACTGTCATTCATGGTCTCCTTGGAACCTCTCAAAGGTTGCTGTAGGGTCATTAAATATTAAAGTTTTCCTTCTATCCATGAATCAAAGCCAGACTATGCAAATTTTGTTTTTCAGGTCCGTCCCATAGTCAGATGATAATATATTTATGAAATGTAAGATCTATTTTTAGCTGGACTTTTCATGTTTAGGTATTATAGAGAACAAAGTGCACGGAAGTCAGAGGGTAGTATTCAAACTTTGAATCCCAAGTCACAATTTTCCCACAACTTTTCCATCTTGCTAAGCAGACTTGTCTCACGTATTTAGGCTAGGCTAGAAGTTCTTAAGTATATTTTAATTTTTCTTTAAAGGTATGACTCAGAATAATTTAAATTCAAGTAGAGTAATGGTGGAAAAAGGAAAATTATTTGTATTAAAGCCTTTGCCATTGCCTCATGATTGAGGGGAGACCTCATTGCAGTCTAGAATTTCCTCATCAGGGACAGCCTTGTCTCTGGTGCCCAGTGACAGGACCTGAGGGCATGGGCTGAAGTCGTGTCAGGGGAGGTTTAGGCTGGGTATTGGGAAAAGATTCTTCACCCAGAGGGTGTTTGGGCACTGGCACAGGCTCCCCAGAGAAGTGGTCACAGCACCAAAACTGACAGAGCTCAAGAAGTGATTGGGCAATGCTTGTGAGCACATGGTGTGACTCTTAGGGTGTTCTGTGCAGAGCCAGGAGTTGGACTTTGATGATCCTTGTGGTCCTTTCCAAGTCAGCATATTCTACAATTCTATGATTCCATGATGACTGTGTTTTAATCCATATTACGGTCAACATTTGGGCTTCCCTGCTGCTTTCTGTGAGATATAACACATGGCTTAACAATGATGTATTTTCCTTTTAATATGAAATGGGAGTAAAAGCAGTTTTGAGATGTATTTTAGGGCTGCTATCTGCAGTTTGGTAAAAGTTTTATGTTTTATAGCATTTTGTTAACATGCAATGAGTGCTTTGCTTTATACAGACTATCCCAGCCAGGAGTTATTGTGCTTAGCTATCTCGAGGTAGTTGCTTCTTGCTGAAAACAAGATCGGTCATATCTGGTGGTGCTAGAGTTTGTATCTGTTAAAAGTAAATGCTTGACTTCTTTTAGGACCTAACAGGGCCAAGTCCAAGGGCTACACCTGGGTCGGGGCAACCCCTGGGATCAATCCAGGCTGGGGATGAACAGATCCAGAGCAGCCCTGGGAGAAGGGCTTGAGGGTGCTGGTAGGTGAGAGGCTGGACATGGCCCGGCCGTGTGCGCTGGGAGCCCAGAAACCCCCGTGTGCTGGGCTCATCCAAAGCCCCGTGGGCAGCAGGGCAGGGAGGGGATTCTGCCCCTCTGGCCCGCTCTGCTGAGACCCCACCTGCAGTGCTGCACCCAGCCCTGGGGGCACAGCACAGGAAGGACATGGAGCTGCTGAAGTGAGTCCAGGGAAACGCCATGAAGATGATCAGAGGGAAGGAGCTCCTCTGCTGTGAGGAAAGGCTGAGAGAATTGGGACTGTTCAGCCTGGAAAAGAGCAGGCTTCAGGGAGACCTCATTGCAGCCTTTTCAGTACCTGAAGGGAGCCTACAAGTGAGCTGGAGTGGGACTTTTGACAAGAGCAAGTAGTGACAGGACAAGGGGGAATGACTTCGATATGAACAATGGCAGGTTTAGATCAGATATTAAGCAGGAATTGTTCCCTGTGAGTGTGGTGAGGCACTGGCACAGGTTGCCCAGAGAAGCTGTAGTTGCCCTATCCCTGGAAACATTCAAGGCTAGGCTGGATGGGGCTCTGAGCACCTGGTCTAGCGGGAGGTGTCCCTGCCCATGGCAGGGAGTTCGAACGAGACGATCTTAAAAATCCCTTTCCACCCACACCATTCTGTGGTTCTGTGATTATCAAGTTACATAGACTTTTTTTTAAATCAGCAGTTTTCACCTTGAGCAGACGAGGAAGGAAAATTAAAACTGATCTATCAGGTAGCTGTCCCTCTTCAAGAGTAAAATTGGACATTTGTCTTGTAATGTGTAGATGTCCCCATCGGATCATTGCTTTCTTTTGATTATTCTTTTAAAATATGTATCTTTTCTGTAAACTAAAAACGAAGGAGTTAAATGGAAGCTGAAACGAGCTTATACGAAAACAAGAGATGACTCTATTGCGATGGAATTAATCAAACATGGAGATAAGACGTATCTAATTTCAGATAGAAACAATATCTTATCACAATTGTTTCAGTGACCTCACTTTTTAACTTTCAGAGGAAAAGCCTTCAGTATGCAACCTTACACTGAGGAAAAAGAGCCAAAATAAGTAGAAAGAACAATATTATTGAGTTTGCCAGTGGATTTTTTAACAGAATTTTTTTACAGCCTCTGCTTCTTATGAAAACAAATCCAAATCACCAATGAGAGAAATTTTAGACTGTTTTTATTGCAAGAAAGTGTTCAATGAACCTAAATGAATCAGGTGTGGCTGAGTCCCAGTTCAGGAGCCTGATCATAGGAGAAATGGCAGCATTGTCTCCAAATCATACACAGGAATACAAACAGAATTGTGCAGGCTTGCATGAATAAAAATGGCACCACTACAGTTTTTAGATGCAATATTCAAGGAAACAAGTTTTGACAAGAACAGAAAAACAGTAGGATGTTTTATCTTGAAGTTCCCTAGTAGTCTCAACAAACCATATGGTCAAACCTCCAAAGCAGGAGAGTCGTTCAGCTGAACTCTTCCTCTCGCTGGATCTCAACAAAGAAAGGGAGAAAGAGACAAAAACCAGCTCAGTTGTAGGAACAACAATATTTTTTTTTGGCAGTGAGATTTAATGTGGCAGTGAAAATTTAGCTACTATTCATATTACAATTCTGGCTTCTATGTAATTAGGGGAAAAAAATGGTGAAGGTATTAATCTACAAATAGACTCTTTCAGCAGACTTTGTAATGATACCTCCTGAGAAGACAACACAAAAAGCAGAATGGTTTCATCAGCTGTTGTAACGTAGGAGTAGAACTTAGTGTAGAGATCTGCTATTCTGATAAAATATTTGCCAAAATCCTTGTTCTTTTCTTGCCTTTTTGAAAATACAAAAGAACAACATATGGCCAGTAGTCGAATTTCTCTACATGCATTTTGTGACTTTTTTCCTTCGTGGGTGACACTTAAGCAGGTTCAATCCTTCCTGACTTCTTCAAAGACTATATGAGATTCCTCTTCTGTGGAAGTAACAAAAGTAGCATTAGGAGTAGTTTCTTTTCTCAGATGTCTGCTAAGCTACCTTTGTGTTCCTACTTTTCTCCTGGAATTACCTTCCTGCTCCTGTTTATGTCAGTTTTTATCCATTACATTTTTATTCCCTGTCTCCTGGCCTTTGTCTTGGCTTTCTCCACCAGTAATCACTTCAGCCTCTGACCCAGCCTATCCATGCTGCTTGAGCAATCCTGTGTTAATTCCTATTTAATACCAGGTATCTTACTACTCAAAGAGTTGTACTTGCACTTTTTATTTGATCTGAAAGAAGAGTACTTAGCACTCCAAACTCCCTTTAAACAGCCTTCAATTTATTTTCTAGATCTCCAGATCAAGGATGATCTTGATGAGGGAAGCTTTTACACATTGCCAGAATAAAGATGCTCAGATAGGTACGTGTTAAGAACCTTCAAAAGAAACTAATAGCTAGAAACTTAACTCACACTGACTTGCAACACTAATGAGGCTTCCACACAGTTGCTTCCAGCACTGTGAAGCACCTCTAAATGATTTTGATAAATTTGGCCTCGGAGAAACATTTTTTCTGCAAAATTATTTTGTTCTTAACGTTGAATAAAATTTGGTACGTATTTTTTAACATGTTAAAATAATATAGACCAAATGAGAGTTAATATACAATGGTATCAATCTGAGCACCTATAGCTACAGTAGGTGATTCTTTAATATTGACAGGCAGAAATTACAAGAGATTATGAACGGATTAAAAAAATGGGCAACTACTATACCAAAGCTGTTGCTGTCACTACTCTTCTGCATAAATCAAATGTAAGAGACCAGAATAAAGTTAAGATGCCAAACATACAGTGATGCCTCTCAAAGAACTGAAATACAGTTACAGTTCTAAGGATAAAAATTTCTCTTTAAACATTTGGAATTTAAAATAGAAAATTTCCCAGTGTAAGTGCCTGAAGTGCACATGACAGCAATCCTACTGTTCAGCTTAATGATCCTGTCAGTCTAGAATATTAAGCAGTTTGATTTAAGCATCTTAAACATGATGTAGATCTACAATGTTAATAGTAAGCAAGACTTTGGAAAATGTAATAAGGGACACTTTTCCCATATAAAAGAATCATCTATCATCTGCTATTTGCCTAGATTATGAAATGTGGTTATTACTTTTTACAGCTGTGATTTCTAGGGATTTAAAGAATTTAAATCCAAAATTTCCAATGTATTTTAAGATGTTCCAAGACGTCCTTATAAGATTCCAGGGGTTCTTCACATTTACTTGCTGTCACTCAGCACTCATTTAATTTTTTGCTCATCTTGATGCTCTTTTAAAGAGTACTTTCCTCAATTGTTTGATCCACCACTGTGATTTCACTTGGCAGTCTTTGGATTAAGTCACTGCCTACAAATCCAGGATTTAGTGGTTCAGGTGCTCTAGCCTTTTTGTGGCACCCTTGCATCTATAACCTTATTTCTGATGAAAGAGACATCTCTGTGTGTACCAGACACCAGCTCCAGTAATTTCTCCCCTTTTTTTTGTTGTGTTGGTGTTATGGAAGGCTTATATCAGTTCTTCTACATATTTTTGTCTAAGACATGACTCGAGTAACTGTAAACTTTTCTGCAAATATGCTGATCACTGATATGTTCTGGCATCCACAACATTTTAGAAATATAATCCTTTGTATTTTCAGGTTAAGTAGTTTTAAGGGTAGACACTGCAAATTGTTGCTGGCTAAACTTCAAGCTGCTTCTTGACTCAGATGATGTTATACATTTCTTTTGGGAAATGTGGATTTATGTTCATTTGTAAATTAATAGAGTCAAACTTCTTCTATCAGAACATATGCAGACCAGCTTCCAGGTCATGTGTCAGGGAAATTAACTAGAATCACAGAATGGTTTGGGTTGGAAGGGATCATAAAGATCATCCAGTTTCAACCTCCCTGCCATGGACAGGGACACCTTTCACTGGACCGGGTTGCTCAGATCTCCATCCAACCTGGCCTTGAACACTTCCAGGGCTGGGGCATCCACAGCTTCTCTGGGCAGCTTGTGCCAGTGCCTCACCACACTCACAGTAAAGAATTTCTTCTTCCTAAAACCTAACCTAAACCTGCCCTCTTTTCTGTTTGCAGCCATTCCCCCTTGTCCTATCACTACAGTTCCTGATGAAGTGTAAAAAGGAATTTACGGAGGAATAAAAAAAGAGTGATATTCAGATTTATGTCAGTACTACTGTGATTACATAACCAGCATTATCCTATGCCTGCAGAAGCACTAAAGAACAATGGTGGTCAACAGTAAAAGAACATCAGACTTTAAGCCAATTTTCTTTGAAATATAGATCACTTGAAAGATTCTCTACAATTCCCAGAGGAAAAATTTCCCAGGTGGCCTGCTGCATTATTTCAATTATTTGAACCAGCTGTGCTATTTCTTCCAAAGGATACTGGAAAAGACTTAATGGTTTTTTATTATATGAGAATTCAAGTCCTGTAAGCACTCAGGGAAATTTTTCAAGTAAATTCTGTGCAAATTTAGATGAAAATATCCTTTTCCTTCTATTCTTCAGGTTGGACTGTTGTTTCTTTTTTAAATAGCAAAACAATCCTGCACACATTTTCATTATTTCATGCCACCTACACATCTATAGGCATTACTACAGTATTCTGGATTTCATGCATATGGGTATTTTCCCTTTTATACTTAATCTGTGGCTTCACTTATTGGCTCACATACCTTAAATCTGACATTTTAATAGATATGCCACTTAGAGATTAAAGAGCAAATCTCCTCTTTTTCCCTTGAGAAATGATAAAAAGTAAAATTTTTACATAACTTTTTGCCAGAATCATGGAAGACACATTTCTTTTAGAAAATCTTTCAGCAGATAATGGGATTTAATTACTATTTATATTACACAAGTCCATAGATACACAGACCTGGTTAGAGGATCTCATTGTGGTAGATGCTGTTGAAACCCAATTCTTTCTTCATTCTCAAGATAAGAACCTTCTGGGCCATAGCAGTGCAAAATGCCCTATTCTTCTCCAGGTTGTCCTAGAAGGCTGAGCTATTGCTGATTGTCTGGGTGAGATAAGCTTGCAATGTGTTTCTCTTGTCTACAAAGAGCTGACTCTAAAATAATTTAAGTGGGAATCAAGCAATAACTTTTGGTCACCATCATCATGAGCAAGGTTTGAACTGGTGTCTGAGATTGAAACGTGCTAAATTCCACCATCAGCCCGGTATTGCAAGCTGTACAAGGAATAGAAAAAAAAGAAAAAAAAAAACCTCTTTTCTGCTGTGTGGTTAGTGTGATGTAAATGTGAGAGTCTTCCTAGCTGTGGCAGCAAGCAGCTTTGAGGTAATTGCTATTTTGTGTTTCAGTTCAGAGACAGACGTTAAAATGAATCATTGGCTTCTGCTTCTGTGTTGTGAGGTGGCCCCTTTGCATGTACAGTTTTATTGGTTTTAGAGGGGCTGTGTACTGGCACAGCTGCTCCCAGTATAATGGGATATGCAGCATAGAGGAAAACATTCCCACGTATTTTCCTGGTAAAAGTTTGGCGATTTTATATACAATTTAAGCAATCAAATCCTATAATAGCTTTAGCTGCAAAATATAAAAAATATGATACTTCCTCTGGTGATTATACAAGATACTTGGTGTTTACATTAGTACAAATTAGTTATTTTGATTAAATGCATACATTTTAAGGAGAAATCTTGCTCTGAGGCTTCAGATTTTGTCTTGTTTTGTGTTTCTTTTCCATTTACCTTTGAAATTTATACAAGTTTTGACCACTCTTTTAGTCTGCCATGTATGGGAGAGGTATTACTCCAAATTCTGCTGTGGGAACTCTCTGTGTTTCAGCTGCCTCTAAGAGGATCACACTTTTAAAAAATAAGTCATATACTCATATAAAAATTTAGATAGAAAACTAAATTACATCAGCAGTGAAAAATCATACTAGTGAAACATCAATTCTAATTTAAAAGCATTTCTTGAGACAATGTAAAATGTAATTCTATTGCTGAAGTGAGGCAAGGCTGTTCTGGGACAAAACTAATATAGAAGTCTGACAAATATTGTTAATAATCCACTGATATGTATAACTGATGAGAACAGTGTTGACAGCACCATATTGCAAAGAAAGAATCATAGCCTGCTGGGAACATTACAACCCACTGGTAGAAACATGCACGAGCCTCTAATGCTGTTAGGGGTGCCACCACGGTGACGGGCCAGATTCTTGGGAGCTGAAGTTTCATAAATCAGAAGCTCTCTGGTCCCACAACTGGTCCTTGGTTTGACTAATAGCTGATTACAACTGAGGATGGTAGTACAGCAGAGATCATGCAAAGTGTAACCTGTGCTGATGACACTTTGGAGGCCAGAGGTAACAAAGAGAACTCAGTGAGTCTGTCTTCTTCTACAGAACAATCACTTTGAAATCCAGCTAAATTAAAAAGCCATTGAAGATGGAAAAAAAATACTGGATATGCCTATTAGAATTTTCAAGTAAATTGACTTGTTAATGACACAACAAATCTTGTTTCCTACATTATTAAATTAAACACTGCCTATTATAAGAATATTTGCCCACCTACAAAAGGGTATCTACATAATGGACATTTACACAGGGATCTACTCTTATGAATTTTGGCCCCATTAACATATCATAACATATAAAATCACAGAATTGCTAAGATTGGAAACTGCCTCAAAGATATGAAGTCCAACTCTTAACTTATGTACATATACATAGTTACATATTTCCATTTTAAAAGCTGTAAAAGTGTAAATATTGTTGGCTAATGTAGTTGGCTGTCAATATTCACTTGTTATGGCAAGTGTGACATATGTCATTAATAAGAGAGCATAGCATGCTATTTCTAATGTAATTATGTAGTAATATGGAGCTCAGCTGAAGACTTATTTGTGTATCATTGTGTACAGTAATAAATGTTTTGCCGTATAGCTTGATTTTCTGATCCTTGGACGTCAGGGTGCAGTAGCTATACCTAATTTCACATGAATCCATCTGATTGCACTATGGAAAAATACATTTTTCTAGTGAGAATTTCACTTTCGCATCTCTCATGTAGATGGGGTAAGATTTTATCATCTTCCAGTTGTTAATTTTAAATGCTCATTCTTCTATTGAATGACACAATGACTACTTTATGCCCCCTGGAAAGCTAAACTGTCTTTGGAAATTAAGTTTACCTTGTCACTTAAGGAATGATTTTGGGGTTTTTGTGTGAATTAGGGCAGAGCATGTTTTTTGTTATTTTTTAATTAAAATGAATGTCCAGATAGAGGACTACATTATCAAAAGAATAAACTAAATTACTCTTGGAGTCTTATTTTATTTGTAGTTGATAGAATATGTCTTTGATGTTCTTATTCACATAGATTAGCTCTTTATTCCATAATTGGTGCCTTCATCTTATTAAGTAATTGACTTTTACTTCATTAGACAAAGAAATGCATAACTTACTCAGAATTCCAGTTATAAGAGAGGGAATAGAAATTCCTGATGTAGCAGACATGCACACTCTCAACTCTTACAAATGGGAGATGTTAGGGCATACCAATATGAAAATATTAGTATATAAAAGGAAATTCCTGACATATGGAAGGTCAGCTAGATGTAGTCAGGGGAAGGACTGGAAGGGATGCAATGTGACCTGTTGCAAATAATGAACTCATGCTGCAGTCCACAATGTGGAGACAGACATAAGCCTGATGTGCAACTTACTGTGCTTGGTAGAAAGGCTAGTTCTAGATGAATGCAGTTCCAAAGGAAAGTGTTTCCAATCACAAGAGAGCAAGGAATGCTTCCTACTCCTGTGATGTTCACTGTTCAGTCTGCATAGGAGTCTCTCAACAAAGGCTCCTATTATGGCAACAGGCTTAAATTTGAGGAGAATCCAGCAATTCTTTTATTTATAGCTTGTGTATGCAGTTTTATGTAATTCATAGTGCGAGTGCTGCTGAACACTGGAGTACATAATTCTCTACTAAGAAACCTTGGTGTTTAGTGTCAAACAAAGTACAATTGCATGATCACAGCTTTGTCAGTATTGCCAATCACAGAATCAAGGAACCATGGAAAAATGTGGGTCAGAAGAGACCTCTGGAGATCCTCTAGTCCAGCTCAAAGCAGGTTCCCCTTCAGTGTCTAGGACATTGTCCAACTAAGCTCTGAATATCTCCAGGGACAGCGATTCCCTTTGGGCACTTGTTTGTAAATCCTGTTTCCTGGCATCTGGCTGGAACCCTCCCACATTGCAGCTGCTGTCCACTGCCTCCTGTCCCATTCCTGAGCACCTCTGAAAAGAGTCCAGTTCCACCTGCTCTTTGCAAGCCTACACAAACCCCAGCAGCTCTGGAACAACTTCAGTGCTTGTGATAGAGCTGTGACAGGCACTGTGCTCCTCACGACAGGTTTTGAGTTCCAGCCACTCCTGCAGCAGATGTATTTCTAATACCCGCTGTTCTTATCCCTTTAGAACAAAGATGCTGTTGCTCTCTACAATGCCAGCTCCAGGTATCTCAGTGGAAGGTGTGCTGCATTCTCTTACCCTGCAGGGAAACACAGACCTGTGTTTCACATAGCAGTAAACTTACCCTTTCTTTTTTTTTTTCTTTTTTTGTGAATGCCACAACTAGAAGCTTTCTTTCACCTCCCCATTCTGCTCCAGAAAGGAAATAATCTGACCCTGGTTTTATGCATAATCCATTTTAAAATTCTTTTTTTAACTATGAGGTTTTTTCCTGCTTTCTTGAGTTTTTGACCAAGCTGCAAAGTGGAAAATACACTTTCTCTTCTCTTTATGAATGGAAAACATATATCCATAGAACAAAAGGAAAGTAGAATCTACAAAATCTTTATGAAATAATATTATATCTATCATGTAAATATTTGGGCTTATTACCTGCTCTGAATCTCATTTAAAAATAAAATAATCAAGTAGCATTTATTTTAGGTAAGGCTGTTTTAATGATTGTCAAGAAACTGTACCATCTTTCTTTGACCAGTTTTTGCACTTTTAATGAGCTGTGGATGTAAATCCTAAATTGAGCATATGATGTATATCAAAAAACTTGCAATAATTTAATTTGCTAAATATTTATCTTACCAATGGTATAGATCATTCTTATAATTGTGGTAAGCACTGTAGCTCTACTAGTAATTAAAAATAGTGCAGACATTCTAACACAGTCTAGCAAAGTAAGGATATTTCAAAATAGGGTTCTTAGTGTTGCTTGATTGGTATTTCCAGGGGAACACTCTGAAGTCAGATGCCACAACTCAGGAATTGTTAATGTTGTAGCAGAAGGTGACACACTGTGCTGCAAGAGACACCTGTGAGACAGAGAAAGAAGCAAATATTTCTGGCACCTTTTTTTTTTTTTTTTTTTAATCCACAAGAGTGGTTTTAGAAAAGTAGATTATTCAGAGTTATGGTACCTAGGGACAGCAGGAAAACTACTTTTCAGGGGGCTTTGTGACATAGGTCAGCCACAGTGCTTACACTGTTTCTACCAACATGTCTTCTTTTCCTGGACTCAGTTCCTGATTTACCTCTCATGACCAGTCTTCCTGTGGAAGACCCTATTGATTGTAGCAGGAATAATAATCATGCTTCAGCATTTCTAAGGATTAAAATCTATAAATTCTGTTCTTTTATCGTGTATTCAATAGTCAATAGTCAGATGACATCAGAACCCAGTGACCTGGAACAGAAAAGCACAGAGGAAGACAAAAGTCTGTTCTCTGGGAAGGTCCATGCTTACAGTGTCATTTTTCTTCCTTTTTCTTTTTGTGTTTCCAAGGCTGCATGACATTACATGCTCTGAATTAGCTTCTGGATTCACCTTTTGCTCTACTTTAGGGTCTAGAAAGACCAGCCTCCTAACTTAACTCAGTTGCCTACATTTAAATTACACAGTCATCACATCACATGTATATTTTTGATATTAAAGATCTCTATTCACCTTCAGCAATTGCCTGGGTGAATAGCTCTGGCATCCACAAGAAATTCTATATGATCCACCTTAACCTTTCTTCTTTGAGAAGATAACAAGAGGGTTTTATGGCAGCCACAAAATACAGTTTTTTATATTACACCAGAAATGGTAATGTTGGTTTAGAAGAAAAATGCTGTGAATGGTAGAGAAGAGAGAGCTATGCTTAGAAAACTGGTTCTTTAAATGCTGGATCCAATCTTTCATATACTAAATATATATTTTAACGTAGATGTATAAGTCTAGGAATCAATGACATGAAATATCAGACTGGGAAAGCAAAGAAACATTTACTTGTACCACTGGCACACGTGTGATCTCACTGCTGCTTTACCAAATTAGTCCTGCCTCATTTGGTGACTGACCTGAGCATGAATAAGTGCAATCTTCCTGTGCCATTTCCCTGTTCTAAAGTTCCCCCTTTGAACTGAAGCTTTATGTGCACCACTCCTGACACGTCCTTTCCTCATCCTGCTCACACAAGTATTTAATCAGGTGGCATATTGCTCACAGCCAAACAAATAGTTGGCACATTCAGTTCCTCTGTACAGACTTTGCTATTCAAGCAGAGAACATCTGTCCTGTTGGCCGTGTTCATTGGAGGTTATTGAAAGACCGGAGAGACAAGCATATGTTTTTTTTATTCCAGTATCTGGACTGCATTTTAGAATGGAAGCAAACATTGTTCCCAGCCAGTTCATAGGCCAGTGACTCTGATCTGTGACATGTCCTGTGCTTGTAAAGCATAACACATTTGAGCCTCTGCTGTACTGATCCAGCACATCTTTGGATGACCTTTTATTTTATTCTGGGGAACTGCTAAATCTTCTCAAAGAAAAGGGAAAAAAAAAAAGAATCAGTGAAATACATATGAGCAAAATCTGTGCATGAAAATGCTTGGCTAAATCTGGCTGAAACTTTTCAAAGTTTTGCAAAGTGTTTCATAGTTGAAAAGTGGTGTTCTGTGGAAGTGAATGAATAAAATAGCAGCTATAATGGACAATCCATTGATTTCACTGGGAACGTTTGTATGAGTCATTACACTCTTTTACAGGTACCTCTGTACCTAAGGGTTTTGAAGACTGTGTATATCTACAAAGTGTTCTGGCCTACATCAGCTATTATTAAATTTATCTTAAATTTCTTTGAGAAGCAGAAAAAGAACTACACACTGTAAAGCTATTTACAATTTAAAACTTTGTAATAAACAAGTCAGCATTTTCACTAACACCATGTATTTGAAATGTCCACTACAAAGGGAAATATTCTTTAATATTTCATGTATGTTATACAGACTGCCATCGGGTAGTTATGGTCTTCTTGTTTTGCCAATTCACAAATACAATGACAAAGAATCCCTTCTTGATCACTTTAGCCTAACTAGCCTTAATTATAGCCTTCTCCATGAGGTAATCTTCATGTGTAGTAATATATGACCAGCAGAGCAAGGAGGGGATTCTTCCCCTCTGCCCCTCTCTGCTGAGACCTCACCTGCAGTGCTGCATCCAGCAAAGAAAGGACGTGGATCTGTTGGAGCCAGTCCGAAGGAGGCCACCAAGCTGATAAAGGCATGGATCAGGAGGGTTAGAGAAACGGCCGAGAGAAATGGGATTGTTCAGCTCAAAAAACAAAAGGCTCTGGGGTGATGTAATTGTGGCCTTCCAATCAAAAGAAAGATGGAGAGGGACTTTTGACAAGAGCATGTAGTGACAGGACAAGGGGGAATGGCTTCAAACTCTAAGCAAGTAGGTTTATGTCAGACATTAGGAAAAAATTCTTTACTGTGAGAGTGGTGGGACACTGGCACAGGTTGCCCAGAGAAGCTGTGGATGCCCCATTCCTGGAAGTGTTCAAGGCCAGGCTGGATGGAACTCTGAGCAACCTGACCTAATGCAAGGTGTCCCTGCCCTCGGCAGGTAGTTTGGAACTAGGTGATCTTTAAAGTAGCTTCCAATCCAAACTATTTTATGATTCTATGGTACTTATCTGCAGGGCATATTGTGAGTATAGGGGCACACCGTTCCTAATTTGCACCAGGATGCTTTGGAATTGTCATCTGGCTTTGCATGGAATAGCTGTAATCATCTCAGACACTTAAAACACCCTGACACTGTCACGTGTGACGGTGGTAAAAGAGTTGAAATAGTTGTCGCAGATTGCACACAAGAATCAAGGGAGAATTAACTTGCAGACCCTTCATCTGAGTGTGTGTGGGCAGTGTACATTATGCAGAGATACTGTTCGGATGCTTTACGTGCAGAACTTATTAAAATAATAAATCTCTAGTATATGCAAAAAAAAAAAAAAAACAGGGAAGAAAGCAAGACGAGAGAAAACCTTTGGGACCCCAAACCCGCGGCGACAAAAGGCAGTGCCGGGCACGGGGGGCGGCGCTGCCCGCGGCCCGACAGTAGGGGGCGCTCGGGCTTCACCGTGCGGCGCTGCCGCCGGCCCGGGCGGGCGGGACAGCGGGGACACCGGGGGGATGTGACCCCTGAACGGGGCTGTGTGTGTGACCCCATCGCGGGGTGTGTGTGTGACCCCTAAACGGGCTGTGCGATCCCTCAACGGAATGTCTGTGTCCCCTTAACGGGGTTTGCGTGACCCCTTAACGGGATGTCTGTGACTCCTGGGGTCTGTGCCACCCCTTAACGGGGAGCCTGCGCATCCTTAACGAGGTGCCTGTGTCCCCTTAATAGGGTGTCTGTGACCCTTCACTGGGTGTCTATGCCGCTTTAACGGGGTGTCTGTGACCCCTCATTGGCTGTCTGTGCCCCCTCCGGCGTGTGTGTGACCCTTCACTGGGTGTCTGTGCCCGCCGGGTGTGTGTGTGACCCTTCACGGGGCGTCTGTGACCCCCCACAGGATGTCTATGTCTCGCTCACGGGGTGTCTCAGACCCCTCATGGGATATCTGAGCTCCCCTCTCGAGGTCTCTGCCGCGCTCCAGCACCGGGAGCCGGTCACATCCCGCTTTCCCCCGCGTTGCTCCTTCCCTCGTGTCCCTCCCTCTTTCTGCTGTGGTGGTTCGGGGTTCGTTCGGAGCGTCTGTGGGAGAGGGGCTGTTCTCCCTCGTTCCCGGGGGCGAGGCGGCTCCTGCTCCCGTCTCTGGCACCGCCGCCTCCGGGGACCACGAAACTTTCCCGCGGGCAGGAGCTGCGCTGCATCCCAGGGGCCCGGGAGGCTGGAGACTCTTGGGTTTCAGGGGAGCCCGCCGGTCCCGCAGGCTCTGTGGGACACGTGCGATCTTTTGTTTTGTGTTTTATTTTATTTGCCACGTTTCCTTCCTTTTCCACAGAGCGGGCCAGCGGAGAAATCCCTGGGGAATATCCTTTCGAGGGTCTCACTCCCGAGCGCCTGCGTGTGCGCGCGCGAGGGAAAATGAATAATTAGAGAACAGTTCCATGAAATCACTTACCGAAAAATTAGCTGCCCATTAAAGGGGAAGCGGTGAGGAGCAATCATGTAAATCCCACCTACACCCAACTGTAGAGGGGAGGCAGCGAGCCTGATTCCCAGCCCTGCGGCTGCCTGCTGACATCGCCGTCCCCATCTCCCTACCCCGGGCGGAGAGAGAGGGACGCGTGGGTGTGGAGCGCAGTGGTTTAGTCCACACCCCGCAGCCTCCCTTCCCCAGGCAGCCTCGGGAGCCGCGCTCATTCTCCTCCCTCTCCCTGCCAGCCGGTGTGTCCGCGGCGGCGGGAGGCGGAGGCGGCGGGAGAGGAGGGGAGAGAGGAGCGGAGAGAGGAGCGGCGGAGTCCGGGGCCGCCCGGGAGAGCCGCGGCGGCGGGAGACCCCCGAACTCTCCGCAGCCCCCGCCGCCGGGGTCCTGCCCTCCGACAGTTCCCGCTGCGCTGCCAGGGAGGAGGGAGGTGTAGGGGACGCGGCTTTATTTTTTATATTTTTTTTTTTTCATTATTTTTCTTTTGAGGGGATGCTGAGAAAGCAAGCCGTTCCCCTCTGTATAGCACATTGCCTGGGCGTTCCTATTATGGAAGTTAAGTGAGAAACTCTGCAGCTTGAACTGATTTGGGGAGAGAAAGGGAGAGAGAAAGGGGTAGGGGGAGGGCGAGAGGAAGGCAAAATAGCCGAACCAAACCAATGGTTTTCCTGCAAAGTGCCGGGAAGTTTGTGGAGCACTTTCTAGGAATCAGGTCCTTTCTCAGAGTCTCTCCTTGTCTTCCGAAGAAAGAGCTTGCTTTTGGATTGCTATGGATCCTAAAGAGAGTCTTAGACACACTTGAATAATTCCTCTGCTTGGGCTGGATTGGTGGGAATTTAGGAAGGAGCGTGTGTGCAAAGCAGAAGCCTTCGGAGCTCACTCGCTGCTGCTCTAATCTGTATGGATCTAAAAGTGTCACATTCAAGACCTTTGCATCTGCAGCTTTTGAATTGAAGATTTCCCTTTCCACTTTAAGTAGCTGCTAGGAAACTGAAAACTTTTGGACCTACCTCTCACTGGCTTTGGATACTTTTTTCTTTTTT